>JAJPUD010001350.1:310282-352335 GCA_023553655.1 Myrmecobius fasciatus
CACACACACACACACACACACACACACACACACACACACACACACACCTCTGTCTAAGAATCCTTAGCCTCTAATATAATAAAAGTGACAATTCTGCCTAAATTGATCTACTTGTTCAGTACCATACCAATCAAACTGCCAAAGCATTATTTTATAGAACTAGAAAAAAATAATAACAAAATTCAGCTGGAAGAACAAAAGGTCAAGAATATCAAGAAAATTAATGAAAAAAATACAAAGGATGGTGGCTGGGTAGAACCAAACCTAAAATTATAAAGCAGCAGTCATCAAAATCATTTAGTACTGGCTAAGAAATAGAGTGGTGGATCAGTGGAATAGATTAAATGCACATGACACAATAATCAAGGCCTAGAGTAATCTAGTATTTGATAAACCTCCAAAATGCAGCTTCTGGAGTAAGAACTCACTATTTGACAAAAATTGCTGGAAAAACTGGAAAATACTATGTCAGAAACTCGGTACAGAACGAGTGTGGGAAAACTAGGACACTGATGCATTGTTGGTGGACTTGTGAAATGATCCAACCATTCTGGAGAGCAATTTGGAACTATGCCCAAAGGGCTTTCAAACTACACACCCTTTGACCCAGCAGTGCCATTACTGGGTCTGTATCCCAAGGAAATCATAAAGGAGGGAAAAGGACCCACATGTGCAAAAATATTTATAGCAGCTCTTTTTGTGGCAGCAAAGAATTGGAAAAGGAGTGGGTGCCCAACAATTGGGGATTGGCTGAACAAGTTGTGGTACATGTGAGTAATGAAATATTACTGTTCTAAGCTGATTTTAGAGAGGCCTGGAAAGATTTACATGAACCGATGCTGAGTGAAACAAGCAAGACCAGGAATACATTCTATACAATAACAAAAAGAATGTGTGATGATCGACTATGAAAAAGACTTGGTTCTTCTCAGCGGTTCAGTGATCTAAAACAATCTCAATAGACTTTGGACAGAAAATGCCATCTGTATCCAGAAAAAGAACCAAGGAGACTGGATGTAAATCAACACATGCTACTAGCATTCACTTCTTTTTTTCTGGTGTTTTTTTTTTTTTTTTTTCTCTCCCATGGTTTTTCCCCTTTGCTCTGATTTTTCTCTCCCAACATAATTCATAAAGCAATGTGTATTTAGAATAGAGTAATTAATTAATTAGAAAGGAATACTTAATTTTGACATGGTTAACATGTATTGGACTTCCTTCCATCTAGAGGAGGGGGTGAAGGATAGGGGGGAAATTTTGTAACAGAAAGCTTTGCAAGGGTCATTGTTGAAAAATTACCCATGCATATGTTTTGCAAATAAAAAGCTTTAATAAAAAAAGGAATACTTAGCCTCTTCTAAAACTTAACTCAGCTGCCAACTTAAACACAAGGCCTTTCTTGATCCCCTACCCTTACTCAGTTGTCAGTGTTATCTCCTTCTTGAAATTACTTCATATAATTTGTATTTATTTTCTAAGAGGCATAGGAGAAAGAGTTCTCAATCTGGAAGCAGAGGACCTGGGTTCAAATCCTAACTAAACTATTTACTCCCTGTGTTGTCTTATGTCTCTCTAGGCTTCAGTTTCCTCATATGTAATTGGGCAGCTAGGTGGCTCAGTAGATAGGGTGCCAGGCCTATAATCAAGAAGACCTGAGTTCAATTCTAACCTCAGATACTGACTAACTGTGTGACTCTGGGCACATCACTAACTTCTGCCTGCCTCAATTTCTTCATCTGTAAAATGAACTGAAGAAAGAAATGACAAATGAAGCTAGCAACTTTGCCAAGAAAACCCCAAATGGGTTCCCAACGAGTCAAACACAACTGGACAATATTCTTCATATGTTAACAAGGGGATTGAAGTAGATGACTCTAAGATGCCTTCTAATTCCAAATCCATGATCTTATGATATAAATGACTTAATATTATAAGAATAAGAAACCTCCCTGGGTCTCAGTTTCCTTATCTGGAAGATGAAGATCTAAATTTATAACACCACATTATATTATCCAAGTAGAATAGAAACTCCTTGAGGGAAAGAAATTTTTTTGGGTGTCTGTGTTTCCTCATAGCTTAATATAATTTCAAGAGATCCTTTTTGAAAATTCTCAAATGACGTGAAGTTGAGCCAAAAAAAGAGAGATGTTCCACACTTTGGATCTAAAAATCTGTGTCTTGTTATTGCCCAGATTAGTGGAAAACAGCATCAATCAACTCCAACTCAGGTTTGGGAATAGAGTCAACAAGGAAGGAAGGAAGAGTTGAGAGAAATCATTGGAAAGGACTGGGAAAATCTTGCCTAGTGATGACTTCTTCCCTTGGATATCTCTGGTGTGAGGGCTGCTGATCCCTTTTGAAGGCTGTTCATCCACCTCTGGTGTCCACCTTTCACCCAACTATTACATGTGGCTCCAAGAAGGTGCATCATGTGTGGTGGCTGCATCCTGATAAAAATCAGATGGGCTAAACCAGGTTGAGGATAATTGACAGTCTTCAAACCTATCAGTGAGTTAGGAAATGTCTACAACAAGCATGTCAAAATGGACTGATGAGAATATTTTGTTTCAAGAGTCATGAAGTCAGCTGAAGCAAGTGCTGTGAGATGCTGAGAGCTTGATCAGACATTGAAGACAGCAAGCTCATCCACTGCATCCTAGGCTATATCAGTCATCCTGACTTTTTTCTTGCCATTGGACTTGGATGACTCTGGAAAAAAAAGTGAGACTGACAACTTTGAGCAACTCTGCCTTACTTAAATCCAATTCATGTGCAAGTCAAGATATCACCCAGGATATCATCGGTCCTCTTCAGAAACAAAGGATCAGCAACAGCACTTTGCTCATTACAGCTCCAAACGGGCTGCTTGCAGTGAGTTGCACCTACCTCATAGAGCTGAAATGGAAGGGACTTTTCCATACTGTCATCTTGGGGGGTAATGAAAAGAGCACCTCAGACTTACATTCAATCTGGGTTCTGTCACTTACTATATGACCTTAGGTATCTCATACTAATGTTTCTGAGACTACAATTCACAAATTGGATTGTAATAAGCCCAGTCTTAATTTGCCTGGCTTAGCAGAGTATTATCAGAATCAAATGAGATCATGTAAACCAAGCACTTGGTAACAGTAAAACATGACACTGTGGCTTCTTCTCAATGGAGCTTTGTACCCTCAGCACCTAAGACTCAGGAAGCTCTTCAACACTTATTGATTTGAAGAGAGTTGATCTCATCCCAATCTCCAAGGTATCCCAGCTTGGCCCAGTTCATTAAAATCCACATGTTTTGAAAACCCCAGTGACTGTCTTTTCAGTTGTTGGTTACCTCCAGAGTAATGATTTGACGGTAGTCTGGTATTCTCTGGATCTGTCCCAGTCACACTCTCAAACTGAGCTGTAAGACCCAGAAACACAGGCAAATAATACATTTGAAGCTCTATTCCTTGTGCCCTCCCATCTTCTAAAACTATGGGTAAATATAAAAAAATTAACCTTTGGTTTTTAATAATAGGTGCTTTAATTTTTAATGGTCTAGACCTGTGGAAAACTCATGGTGTTGAAATTCCCTTTAACTTTTCTATAACTTCATCTTAGAGGACTGCCTTGGTCATGCTAATATGATAAGTGATCTGCCTTGAGTCACCCTAGAGTGCCAAGTGATCTGCCTCAAGTCATCCCACTAGCCAGTCATTGTCAGGGGCAGAACTTGAACCTGGGTCCTTCTGACACTAAGATCTGCCCTCTAGGTACTCTAGCTCCTGCCTTATTACATGCCATAATCACTTGTTAAATGGGCTTAAATTATTGTTTGGTTGAGTAGAGAGATTGCCCTCTCAACTTAAAAACTGATGTTGTCAGAGTGGTTGAATATAGTTGTCAGCTGTGTAAAGCTATCCAAAGCTGTCCACACAGACAGCTGGAAATGCTCCAGCTGCTCAGACGATTTCAATGCTTCCAAACAGGATCTTGTACAAGCCTTCAAGGTAACCAAGTCATTCAGTCACAAGTCATTTCCCAAGTGCCTCCTTGCCCTTTTGTGCTGCTCTCCTCCCAGAAGCACCCACCTTGGTGAGATCTCCTCATTGGACACGATCAAAACCAAACAAATATACCTCTCTCACCTTGGGAAAGCTACTTTTCAGGGCAGGGCTGACTTGTGGCTCCCTCTCCACTTATGGTAATCAGTAATCAGAGCTGAGTTGATCCTATTTATAACCCTCTTTCTCCACTTCCCCCCACCCCACCCCACCCCCAACCACACTCTCTCAGTGACAGCTGCTCACTTTGGACTGAATTGAGAAGAATATTCTGCTGCAGTCTAACTTGCTAAAAATGTCCAGCTCGGACTGTCTTCCTGACTACCCGCTCAACTCCGATCTGGTGAAGAGATTAAAGTCCTCCCTGGAAGCCAGGGATGAGAAGGCAGTGCTGGATTTGATCTGTACTGAAGTGAAGCATGTGAATGCTATTATTGAACTAGCCAATGATGACTGGATGAAAGAGCCCGATGAGCCTCTGCACCCCTTGGTCCTAGTAGGTAACTGGCATGAATGGGCTATATTTGAAAGCATGAAATGCCAAGCATGGCGGGGGCCGGCTGGTTATCCCATCGGGCTCCCGATGGGTGACAATGTCCAGGACAGAAAGGAGAAGGGCAGGTGATTGAGGGAAGGAGAATGTGTGTCACTTGGATCCCTAGTTATCTTTTAACAGGAAGTCAGTTCATCCTCAACAAACTTCCAAGCTGGGCAGCCCCTTCCTTTGCTCCCTCTCGCCAATACTTTGCTGGAATCTTAAAGACACGGGGACGTGAGCTAGACAAGTCTTGTCCCTTCTGTTTAGTGCTCAGAAAATCACTACAATAAAAGTCTGGATGATGCCCTTGAAATCTTCTTTGACCTGTTCTCTATTGTATAAAAGAATATCTCTGGTAATGAAGAAGATGCATTTCTAGCAACATACTAGGTTTTCAGAAAGTTAGCAACAGAAGGAAAATCATAGCAGGGACAAATTGGTAGAGGTACTGGATTTGTGGTCAATGGACCTGGGTTCAAATCCTGTCACTATCTATGTGATGCTGGACTTACCCTCTCTGAGTTTTGGTTTTCTCCTCTGTGAAATAAGAAGGGTGACCTAGGTGACTCTGAAGTTCTTCCAGTTCTAAAGCTGGATGCATTTCAGGATAGACTTACTCTCACTGACCTTCAGTTTCAAGAAATAGGGAACATTTTGGCCACAGACAACTCAAAAAGGCATGTAATAAGTAAGACATGGAGGGTTGGCAATGTATTTTGGAGGGAACATCCACTCCAGCAAAATCCTTGAAAATCCTGGTTTTGATGGGTAGTGTCTCTCCCTGGGTCACTTTGGAAAGTGATCACAAACAGAGAGAGACTTCACTACAAAGCCCTGGGCTCCTTCTCTTGAAGGCATAAAGGGGAAAACAAGAAGGCCCTCTGTGATCTGGTCCTCTCCAGTCATTTCTTCTGTGCTGATTGATTACTCAATCCATCAATCAAATCAACAAGCAGTTATCAAAGGGCTGCACAGTGCCAGGCATTGTGCTATGTGTGCTGAGAATACAAAGACAGAAGAGTCCCAACCTTTAAGGAACTTACATTGCACTGAGACAGCATGAACTTAAAATGAATACATAAAAAATAAATATGAGATAATATTGGGAGTGGCGGGGAAGGAAGCACTCATAGTGCGGCTCCAGCCCTCCAGTTATAATCTCATTGATTTATAATCTCACCGTGGAGGCAGATGAGCAGCCTTTCCATGTGACTCTTGTGCATGCCCTCCCATGAGTTCATCACCAAGGGCCCAACCAATGTGATAAGGCCCTTTTTTTCAAGGATTCTGATAGAGCATGGGCCTGAACATTGATTAGCCTTCATTCCCATAACCAGCTCGTCTTCTCTTCTAGTCATTCAATTCTCTGCTGACATTTTGTCTGGGTGATACCCTGCTTGAGGTGTGACACATAATTCCATCACCTTTTGGGTGTTGTTTAGTTGTGACACCATTTGGGTTTTCTTAGCAAAGATACAGTAGTACCCCTTCTTATGGGGATGGGATTCATAAGACAAACAAAAATCAAGTCTGGGAAAACCAACAGGACATCATTAGTTAGAGACAAATAGTGGGCAGAAATGTCCCAGCCAGAATACTACAGATCATTGATCAAAGGCTTCATGATATCCTGAGGCCTTTATGCTATAGTCTTTCCTTAGAGATCTTATTTATATGATTTTAGCTGCTGCCTCTTTGTAATTGAATTTCAAATCCATTTCTTAGACATGCTTTTCCAAACTCCAGACTCATGGTCCCTCCTGTCCACCAGAAATTTATATCATCTGCTCTTTTGTCCCAAGAAACTCAATATATTCAAAACTTAACTTACCCTCATTGTCCCAAAATGAGCTTTCCTTCTGCATCTTCTCAATCTCAGCAAATTCTCCCATAAACAATCACTTATCCTTTCTAAACCTCAATTTCCTATAAAAAGGAGATAATCACACTCTACTACCTTCCTTGAAGACTTATTGTGAGACAAGTGCTTTGTAAACTCCAAAGCCCCATAGGAATGGTCTATTCTTGTTGTTCTTGGTCTTGCTCCTGCCACTTAAAGAAGTGTTTGTTTCTACTTTTTAGTTCATTCAAATCTATATTTCCTGGTTGAGGATAGTCCATTGTCTTCCTTTTTTTTTCCCTTGGAATGATGGGAACCAGAAGAAAATCCCAGAAGAGAAGAGGGAGATGGGGTTAGGCCATTCCCCTCCCCCCACCACATACTCCCCCTAATCAGAGGGCGTATGAGACAACTGATTACTAATTGCCATTATTAAGGGTGGCAGCATTCCATGATTTCATGGCTGATCTGTTATAAGAAAGTCACTTGAATTTCTGATTGAAATAGGAAATGGGGTGCTTGAAGTCGTGTTTGGAGTCACTGGACCTACATACCTAGAAGCAAGTGGAGATATAATAATGGCAGCTTTTTATTAAAAATTTCCTCAACTGCCAGAAGAGTGGGAGATTCTTGCACACACACACACACACACACACACACACACACTCAGCTTCTCATTTCAAAGGATAGGGCATAAGAGTAAAGATGGTGCAATGAACTGACCCTTGATTCTAGAGGCAGAAGATCCAGCTTGAAATCCTGCCTCTACCTCTCATCCTGGGCAAATCACATAATTCCCCTGAACCTCAGTTTTCTCATCTGAAAAATAAGAAGCTTAAACTAGATGATCTCTGCTCTATTCTACCTCCAAAACTACATTCTTATGACCAATGAGCCACTAATACCTTGGGTTCTGACCCAGAGGCCCCAGGTTGTAATTGGTAAACTTTCACCTCTTCTTACCAGAGCCAGGCGTTCCCTTCCAGATCATGTCTACATAACACCCTGCTGCCCACCCTCTTTCCCAGATTTCCTTGATGTACTCCCTGAGAGCTGATGCTGCCACTGTCTTGTTTTTATTTGTACACACACACACACACACACACACACACACACACACTTAGCATGTACCTGACAAATAATAAATGTGTAACTAATGTTTTTCTATCTTTGTATCAAGTGAGGAGATTAGAATTGATCATTCCCAGAACTCTTCTAGCTCTCAATGCAGAAGTCTATAATTTAATTTGTCCTAAGTTTACTTACCTGTAAAATGAGGACATTTAAGTAGATTATTCCTAAGATTTCTTTGAACTCTTCTAGATGAGCCCCTCTAAGAGACAGTAAGGGAGAATGGAAGAGCACTGGATCTGGCATTCAGATATCTGCATTCAAATCTTCTAAGCACTCAATGAGATGGGTGACTACTCAGAGCCTCTACTTACTAATCTGTAAAATGGGGATAATAATGCTTTTACTGTCTCCTTTGCAGAGCAATTGGGTGGAAAACCTTTATAACTCTAACAATACAGTAGAAAAGGGAGTTGTTAACATTAGCCAGATAAGAGATTGGTCCTGGATTCCTCATCTACACCTCTCAAATGTAGGAGGAGAATGGAATAATGATCAATTAGCTACACCTGGGACCCGTAACAGCATCTTGGGCAGGAGTAGGGTTAGGCAGAGTTGGGCAGGACTGGTAAGGAAGGATGCCCTCTGGCACTAAGTTTAAAGCTAACAAGAGGAAGGAAGATCCCCTAGGATGAGTGAAAGGAAGAACATGTGGAAAACAGCAGCAGTTCCCTCAAAATTTTCCATCTGGGGCAAAGCCCATTCACTTTGTCTTAGTTGCAGCTCTAGTAATAACCAAGGCCTCCTTTAGGGCCCATGTGACAAACCTTTCAAAATCTCCACTAGTGAGTTTTACTTGTGAGTTTATAAGAGTGATGGAAAGAGCCCTGGACAATGAGTCAGATGAGACATTGATTATGTAGCCAAGAAAAGCACATTTCTCCTTTCTAAGCCTCAGTTTCCTCATTTTTAAATGAGGGGTCGAGTTGCAAAATGAATGTCACAGGAATATTGTGGGGAAAGTGGATCGTGTGCCTTAAAGCCCAGTGTCAATGAATACAGTTAAATTTGTAGGATTGTAAGCTCCCTGAGGACAAGCACTGCATATTTTTGGCCTGAGGGCCCAGCACTAGGTAAACACTAGGAAAGTGTTTGTTGAGTCCTTGTAAGGGTGAAAGTGCTAAGTGAAGGGTGAGGTTGAGCTGGCTGAGAGAGTTGGGAAAAGTCCAATGGGTAACATCCAACTTCCCATCGGCATCTTGTAGAATCCCTGGTCACCTTCCCAACAACTCCCAAGGGCCAGCTCCCATACAGGGTCTTACCTGATCCCTCCACTTGTAGGACTTTCTCCTTCTTGGAACCACTTTGTATCCCTTTAGTTATACTTTGCATTTATTCACTTGTGTCCACATGTTGTGTCTCTCCTGTCAGTTGTTTGAAGCTGGGGTTTCCTTTCTGTCTTTATTTCCCAACACATGGCCAGGACCATTAAATTTTGAGTTCATTCATCTATCCATACAGTCATTGGGCAAGGGCCAAGACTAAGACCTGTTGGAGGGAGAAGAATGAGTTATACGGTTCACAACTTCAAGGACCTTACAAGTGATCTAGGATGAGGCTCAAGGAGGTGTGGCTAAAAGATACATATAGGAGTATTAGGGGCAAGATCCATCTGTCTGGGAGATCTGGGCTGGCCTGCCAAGGACAGTAATTTCTGTCATGTCCCACTCTTTTTGATCCCATTTGGGGTTCTCTTGGTAAAGATATTGGAATAACTTGCCATTTGCTTCTCCAGCTCATTTTACAGATGAGGAAACTGAGGCAAACAGAGATGGATGAAATGAACTATGAAAGCTGTCTCACAAGATGGGAACAGTGTTCTGAAAATTGAGTGAAGGTCGGCTGTGCCCCAGAGCCACGTGCTTTTCTCCAGAAATCGAATGATTTACAAGGAGTGGGACCACATAGCCCTTTTCTTTGTAAGACTAAGTTGGGGCCACCTTGGCACTGAAACTCCCATATAAGGTCATTTAGTCATCCTAAAGATGTATTTGAGTTGAAAGTTTTTCCTCATTTATGACTTAGAATGGGAGGTCATTTGTCTTGGCTAATCAGGGCAAAGATCCAGCCTATAGGGAGGGTTAGCCCACCTATATAATTCTTGTCTGTTAACTGGGCCTTGCCTCTCCTTACCTAACTGCTCACCCTTTCTCTCGAGATCATAATAAAATGCCTTTCTGCTTTTGCCTTGAGAAATCTCCTTAATTTATTTGATTTATTTGAGCCAGTGGGCTTGTCCCACACAGGGATGAGTGACTTGTCCATAGTAAGTGTTTGAGGTTAGATTTGAAACCCAAAATCTACATGAAACAATTACCAATCACAATTCCAGAGGACTCAAGAGGAAATGTTACCCACCTCTACAGGGGAGAAACTCAGAGACGTCATCATTGCTCACGTGGAGGAAAAAGAGAAAAGGGCCAGGGAAAGAACATTGAGAAATATTTGCATGTACAGAGTGGGAGGTGGATAATGATTTAGCAACAAACATTGAGAAGGAGCCTTTGGACAGAGAGGAGAAGAAGCAAGAGATGCAAGAGTGACCAGAAGAGATAGAAGAGCTGGAATTCAGAGCTATTACATGATCCACAGCATCCAAAAGTGCAAAGAGAACCAAGCAGATGAGGAGTAAAGGCAGGCCATGGAACTTGGGGCCCTGTGAGATGGCTGGTAACCCTGGACATCCCCAGTCAGATGGCAGATTGCAAGATATCATAAAGGAGTGGGTAGAATATGAGAGAATGGAGGCACTGAATGTAAAGCTTAGAGGAGTACAGCCATTGAAGAGAGCAATGTGCATAATAGCTGTAGGAGATTTCTCAAGGCAAAAGCAGAAAGGAATTTTATTATGATCTCGTGAGAAAGGGTGAGCAGTTAGGTAAGGAGAGGCAAGGTCCAGTTAACAGACAAGAATTATATAGGGGTCTGGGCTAACCCTCCCTATAGGCTGGATCTTTGCCTTGATTAGCCAGGACAAATAATGTAGCAGGGCCAAGGAAGGGTTTCTTTATGTTAGGGAAGATCTAGACTTCATTTTATTGAGCTCTATTGTGCTTTGCAGATATTGTGGGTTGGGGGGAGGGTTGTTTTTGTTTTTACAAAGTGAGCACTGTGGCAACCCTGCCTCGAGCAAGTCTGTCAGTACCATTTTTCTAACAGTAGGGGCTCTATCATGTCCCTGTGTCACATTTTGGTAATTCTCACAATATTTCAAACTTTTTCATGTTCATTACATCTAGCATGCTGATCTGTGATCAGTGATATTTGATGTTAATATTGTAATTGTCTGGGGGCCCCACGAACCATTCCCTTATATAATGGTGAATTTAATCAATAAGTGTTGTTTGTGTTCTGGCAGTTCCACTGACCAAACATTTCCCATCTTTCCCCTTTTCCTAGGGTCTTCCTATTCCCTGAGACACAACAACATTGAAATTGGGCTAATAATAACCCTAAAGTCAACTCTATGTGCTCAGGTGAAAGGAAGTGTCGATCCATATGGCAAACTTTATTGTTGTCTTATTTTAAGAAATTGCCACAGCCACCCCAACCTGCAGCCACCACCCCCCTGATTCATTAACAGCCATTAACATCAAGACAAAAAGATGATGACTCATTGAAGACTCAGATAATAGTTAGCGTCTTTAGCAATAAAGTATTTTAAATAAGGCACATACATTTTTAGACATAATGCTATTGCACACTTACTACATTACAGTTCGATGTAAACATAACTTTTATATGCACTGTGAAACCCCAAAATTCACATGACTCACTGTATTGCTATAGTCTGGAACCAAACCTGCACTATCTCTGAGGGAGCCTGTATATGTATGGCCAGCAGGGAAGAAGCCAGTGGATAAAGAGATATTGAAATCAGAAAAATATATGGATTATTAAAGAGTCAAATTTCCAGAAAAGACTGGAAATATGAGATCAAAGAAAGTAGAGAAGCTGCACATAGCAAGGAGATAGATCATTTCTTCCTTTGAGACTAGAAGAAAAGAGGAAACAGAGAGTCAGAGACACACAGAGAGAGACAGAGACACAGAAAGACAAAGCAAGAGAGAAAGACAGAGACAGAAAAAATGGATGAAGATTTTGAGAGGATTCCAAATACAGAATTGGGGAAAGTAGAAAAGACAGGCAATGGCTGCCATTTGAGGGCTTTGAAGGGTGACCTTGATTATTTGAGAATTAGAAAGATTATATTGGCAACCATGTGAAAGAGGGA
Organism: Myrmecobius fasciatus; assembly: GCA_023553655.1. Taxonomy (NCBI): domain Eukaryota; kingdom Metazoa; phylum Chordata; class Mammalia; order Dasyuromorphia; family Myrmecobiidae; genus Myrmecobius; species Myrmecobius fasciatus. The sequence goes on from JAJPUD010001350.1 coordinate 322,066, forward strand.
GTAGGAGGGGAAACATTAGAAGCAAAGAAGCCAATTAAAAGGCTATTGACATAGTCCAGATGAGATGTGATAAAAATCTAATCTTTATCCTCATATGAGAAGATCTCATATGATCCTAAAAACCATCCTGTTAAGTAAATGCTATTATCATCCCCATCTTACAGATAAGAAAATTGAGGCCAAGAGAAGTTTAGATGGCTTGCCAAGCGCCTTGTGCTAATAAATGATTGAGAAGCAAGATTTGAACTCAAGCCTTCTTAGCTCCAGGAGATTCTAGAGGTTGTGAACCTTAATGAGAACAGGATAGCGAGAATTAATTAGAAACCAGAAAGTTTGAAGAGGGAGAAGGGAAGCAATAAATAATGCCTGTGGAACATACAAATGGAGGCATCCAATAGATAATTGATGTTAAGGGAATGGAGCTCATTTTTTTTCATAAGGCAATTGAGAATAAGTGACCTGCCCAGGGCCGTACAGCTAGTAAATGTTAAGTGTCCGAAGCTGGATTTGAACACAGATTCGAGGACTGATGTTCTCTCCACTACACCACCTAGCAGGTCCATGGAGCTCCTTATTAAGCTCTTACTGTGTGCAGATCCTATGCTAAGGCTAAGACTTATAACCTCATTAGAGCCTCATATTGATCCTGAGTAGTGGAGTGGCTTCTACTGTGAATGTCTCTTTCAATTACTTTGCCTACATTTTGTATCAATTCACTTAAGTGCTGATTCCTCCCAATAGAATGGAAGCTCCTTGAGGGTCTAAGTTGTTTTGTCTTTGTACCCAAAGTGCCTTCCCGATAATAAAGGGCACTCACCAAAAGCTTGTTGATTTACTGACTGAGGAGGGCTCCCATCCCAAGTTACTTGGAGCATTCTGTATCACGTACATGTATACATGTTATTTCTGGCCTGAAGTTCTTGAGAGTCATTCCATTAACATCTTTTTCTCCCTAATGATTAGCATCATCCCTGGCACATACTAGGTGATTAATAAATGCACATCCAAAGAAAGGATTAGTCTATGAGTGCAGATGCTTCTGTTGAAAAGTTTGCAGAAACAAGACCACCAGAGCTGATGTCTTGCAGTTACTTGCTTGTCATTGCTTTAGATGCCTTTGGGGTTTCAGTCTGTGGTCTTCAGGAAGCTGAGCATGCATGTAAGATCAGCAAACAAAACAACTGCTGTGTGAATAGTATAGAAAAAAGTTGGGGTGGGGGCATTGGTGTAATGCAAAGAATATTGAATCTTGTAGCCAAAGGACCTGGTTTCAAATCTTGGCTCAACTATTAATAAACTCTGAGATTTGGGATAAGAAATAAGCTCTCTGAGCCTCAGTTTCTCCTTCTGTAAAACCAGGAGTCTGGGCTGTATGATCTCTAAGGTCTTTTCCAGGTCTAAATCTTGTAATCATAGATTTAGACCTGGAGGAAATGAGACCTTTGGAGATCATTTCCTGCCACCTTCCAAAGGAGAGAGTCCAGGTCCAGGGGCACTAGCCCTCTGTAATAAGGGTCAGGAGTAGGATTAAATCTTTCCCTTCAAATCCATTATGAGAGGAGAGAGTGACAAAGATGGCGGCCCTGTGTGCTCTCCCCCTCGTCCCCGCTCTCTGTGCTTGAAACCCCTTTTCTGCCAGGGGATTGGGGGTCGGGAGACCCTGTTCGGAGCTCAAGGAAATTAGAGCCTCCTAAGTGCTTATAAATCAGCCTCTAATGACAGCAGCCCAGCACCAGCCTGAGCACTGCCCTTATTACCGTGATTCACAAGCCAGGAAAAGCTCCGAAATTATGCAGGAATTATTGTCCCATCTCCTTAATTAACGCTGATTGCGGAATTCTTGCTCAAGTCCTTGCGAGCAGACTCAATTATGCGCCGCCTGAACTGATTTGCCCAGATCAAGTGGGATTTATTAGGAATACACTTCCCGGCAATAACAGCAGATTACCTTTGAATATTGTTAATTCATTTAGGGAGAAAATGGTTCAGGCAAAGAACTGGCTGGAGGGGCCAAAAAGGTTCCCCCGACCCTGAGAATCATGGGACTTATTTGACATCCCTGGGCCGTTTCTGAGAGTCTATTATTCCCTCCTCCCCTGGATGAGGTGCTTGGAACTGGGGTGGTATGGGGGGGGGGCATCTCACCCCCAGGGATGGTGGTGACTCTGGGTAAGGAACCTGCTAGGACTGAGTCATCCTTTCCTGCCCCACATCAGCTTCGAAGCCCCAATCAGGATTTAGGAATACAGACGAATGGAGGAGAGTGGATGCTGCTGATTCAATTCCGTTGGCCACACTCCCTCAATTCTGGGGCTTTTTCAGCCTCTCAGAGTCATTTCCAAGGCACAGATCCCAGGATCCCAGCCTGGGGCTGTCTCCTACAACATGTACCTGAACAAGAACACTTCTCTGACAAAGGGTCATCCAGCCTCTGCTTGGAGATCTGCAGTGAGAGGGAGCCCAGGACCTGCAGGGATAGGGAGCCCAGGACCTGCAGGGGTAGGGAGCCCAAGACCTTGGCCGACAGCCACATTACCAGAGGGTAGCTGTTTTAAAGTTTTCTGGACATGAGCCCAAGTTGGTGATCTCCTTAGTGATCTCCTGTCCTCTTGTTTTTATCAGTAATAAATTAAGGTGGAAGATGGCACCCTTCTTAGCCCTGCAGATGATCCGAAGCTGGGAAGAAGTGCTGATGGATGGCATCCAGTGTGGATGTCAGTGTGAGGAAACACACACACACACACACACCACGATTGGTTAGGCTGAATATGGTAAGAAGCAATTTTAGAGGGCTAAAAATGTCTCAGCAAAATGGATTCAAAAATCAAATTAAGCACTACATGGAGGAAGCATGATGATAGCAATCTGAAAAAGATCTGAGGGTTTCAGAGGGCTTCAAGCTGAAAGCATGTCAGCGGTGTGATGTGGAGGCCAAGAAGCCTAATACAACTTGATGATTCCTTAAGAGAGTTCTGCAGAGTCCTGGGCCACGGCAGCTCCTCAGGAGAAGGGAAATTTTCCTTCTTTGGGTATCCTTGGGTGTTAGCTTGCTGCTGAGCACACAGTAGGCACTTGTTAAATATGTGTCTGCTCCTTGATTTGGGGCCAGGATTTGGGGCTGCAGATTTAGAGTTGTAGGAGACCTCTTCTAGTCGTCGATCTTTTGTGGTTCAATCTTGTCAGTGGTAGCCAACTCTTGGTGACCCCAGAAACTAAATGACTTGCTCAATCACACAACTAATAAATGACTGAGGCTGGATTTGAATTCTGATCTGACTCCAGACCTGGAGCTTCGTGCTCTATGGTTCCCCCTAGCTACAATCATCTAGTCTAATGCTCCTATTTTTATAGAGAAAAGTGAAATATAGAAGTGAAGGGATTTAATCTAGAGACACAAAGCTTGGACTTGAACCCATGACTTCTAACACTCAATCCAGTTTTCTACAGTTCCAAATTGAGCTTTTTGTTCATTATAAAAGGCTGTGGCAGTGAGATTCATCACAAGTAGTGATGAGAAGCTTGAGTGCACAGGGCAGCTCTTGGAATCCTTCAAGTCTCCGGAGTCTGGTCAGTTTGGGTCCAGAACTCAAAGCCTTCCAACCAAGAAGGACCTGCCTGTACATCTCTGGCTTGCCCTCAAGGCCTCAGGTAGAGTTGCCAAGCAGGCTGTGGGTGGAGGACTCCAGCAGAGGGGGACCACAAGTGGACATCATAAGCAGAGTCCTTGGTAATTCCATTTTCAATGATGGGTACATTTCTCCTCTGCAGCTGACCCCTGGCACAGCTTTAGGCTTGCAATAAAGATGCTCAGGTCTGAGCATTGAGCTTTGTCTATAATGAGAGTCCCAGCAGTTGCAGGACTGAAGGGTGTGTGTGTGTATGTGTGTGTGTGTGTGTGTGTGTGTGTGTGTGTGTGTGTGTGTGCTGGGGAGGAGGGGCAGAGCGTGCTCTGCCACGGGATGCCAATGACTTCTCCTAATAATGTGAAATCAGAGCAGACAATCTAAGTCATTATTAATAGATTCACTTGATCGAAGGAAGTAAAACGTTTTAATGTTCTGTTAAATGAGGTGTGCGGCACAAACATTGGTATTCAGGAAGAAGGTTAAGATACTTTCATATCTTAGAGATAAATGTATATGTGACTAGTCCTGGGGTGGCTGTGTGTGTGGCTAATGTTTGTATATGTATGTATGTGTGTATGTGGGGGGGTGAATACAAGCTTTGGGTGTGCATTTCCACATGTTCAGGTGTGTTCGTGTGTGTTATTATACATATTTCTTTGTATATCATTCTACCTGCATTTCTGTGTGTATTTGTGTACAAGTTTATGTGCAAGGATGTGTATTTCTGTGTATTTGTTTTCTTAATGTATGAATATATATATACATGTGTTTTGTGTGAATGTGTTTTTTATATATGATTGTAGTTCTTGTATATGTATTTGTGGGAGTGATTTAAAAGTGAATGATTATGTTTTAGTAGTATTTCATGTTTGCTCATATTAGGTGTTTGCCATATGCACGCTGTATTTGTGTACATGTGTTTCCATATATTTTGTATATGGATGTGTTATATTTGTGTATTTTCTGTTGATGTGAATATGTATTTCATATTGTATATGTGATTTTGAGATGTCTGACTATAGATTGTAATGGTGTTTTATAAGTATTTGCTAATATATAAGTGAATTGTGTTTGCATACATGTATGTTTCCATGTATTTGTTTAATATGGATTTTTGGACTTGCATTTGTATATATATATATATATATGTTGTTTATATGTGATATATGTCTATGATTTCTATTGTATAATTAATTATATGTAATTTTATTGTCTTTTATATGTGTTCAGATATATTTGACTGTGTTTCTATATTGTGATATTGATTTATCTCTATTTTATGTTTATGGTTGTGCACCTGTGCATATGGTTGTGGAATTATGTATGTGTTGGGGTGTTTGTGCGTGTGTGATTATCAGTGCGTGTGATTGTCCATGTATGTCCTCTGATTGCCTGCTGCCCATTCAAAGATCAATCATTTTTTCTTTACAAATTGAAGAGCAAGAAAGAAAGGATGGAGGGAAGAACAGAGGTGTGGAGGCTCACTAGAAAGCTGGGGTTATTGGGAGAAATCACACCAATGGTATCATAGTCCAAGAAATGCATTTCAGTTCCCAGCTCCTTTCAGGAACAGTGTCATGGCAGAGTGGGTGACCAATGCCCATAAGATCTACATGGGGGTCATGAGGATTCAAACTCCAAATAGGCTGGTTTCAAAGACCTCTGCAGACTTCCTATTTGCCTAGGAGAAAAGAAAGAGCAAAACTCTTGCACTTAGCTGAGAGACCGGCTTCCTGGAAGGTGACAGGCAGTTTAAGGAAATAGCAAAGTTGAGTTCTGCATTCAGCTCATTCCAAGAAGCTTGTCTGGGTCATGAGGAGGAATGCCAGCCCAGTTCAATCATGGGAGCTGTGGGAGGAAGCTGGGCATTCATCACATCAGTGGCAGGAAACAACAACTACCCAATATTCAGATGAGATTTGGAGGAGGGCAAGCCAGGCAGTCCTTGTTCACACACGCTAGTGTTCCGTTCACCAGTTGCGCCAGGCTCAGATACCAGCTTCAGACAAGTGTCCATTGGCCAATCAGTCCTGTTGAACAAGAGGCTAAGGAAATGCAAATGGGGGAGTCCACCAATCCTGGGTCATCTAAGATCTCAATTGGACGAGACCCATAGAGGTCATCTAGTGCATATCCATCTCTTTTCAAATTGGGAGACTAAGGCCCAGAAAGTTTCCAGAGTCATATGGGAAGCAGCAGAAGTTAGATTTGCACCTGAGTCCTATATGTCCAAATTTATTACATTTTCTACCCCACTACTTCTTAGGTGCTACAGAGCATAGTATAATACTAGTCCAGTTAGGGAGATTCTTATGTTTAGAAATTTCAATGAATATAGGATCTCACTGAAAAGGGGTCTCCATCCATCTGTGCCTTCGTTTTCTTGTATGGGTCTTAATTCAAGTGTTGGATTTGCTGTTTTGCCCAAAGACTATAAGCACTTTATAAGCAGGGATTGTTTGGTTTGTCTTCCAGTACCTAGAACAGAGTAAATACTTAATACATGTTTGTAGCTTGACTGATTGACTGATCTATCCTCCACAGAGCTATCCAATGTCCTGGCATCCTTCCTCTGGGTCTTGTACCTTTTGAGGGCATCAGTATGGCCCTAGAATTATTTATCTCTCATCCCTGCCTCTCTACCTCCTTTTCAGATAATATAATACCCAGATAATATTCCTTATTTAGTTAAAGAAAGGTGAGGGTTAATATACTAGCATCTATGGAGAACTCTGAGGTTTCCAAAGATTCTCTTTGGATCTTCACAATATCCTATACATGATTTCTCACTCACAAATCAATCATGGGTAAGGTGAGACAACCTTTGTGCCCAACCTTGTTTCCTTCCATTATCCTTTGAGGTTTCTGAAATTTTATTTCAGCAACCTAACTGGGGACATAAAAATATGAAATAATGGGTGAAATAGAGGGTAAGACAGTGTAAATTGTGTGTGAGATCATGCTAAGAGCAGAAAAAAGCTAGAGAAAGTGGGGAGCAGCATGGATTGAAGGGGCCAACATGGATTCCCAGGGGAGGTGGTCCTTCTGGGCTCAGTAAAATAATGATTCTCTGAGGACATGAGACAGCATGATGGCAGGCAGAGAGTCTTGGATTTATAGTCTCCAGATTAGGATTCACAAGTCCAAGCTTTGCTAGTCATCATCTGTGTGAAATAGTACAAGTCCTGCCAAACTCTTGACCTATGAACCCATACTCCAAAAGAAAAGAGAGGTGAAAATATTTTCCAGAAAAAATCAAATGAAATAATGAAGATAAACTGTTCTTGTTAAATAAAGTCTGATTGTATATAAGAGTAGAGTCTCAAATGATGGGAGATGTCCTAGTTTCAAGGCAAGGGGGTGGCGAGCTAAGCTGAACAGTAGGAATGGATACCTGGTAGGATGCAGAGGGCACAGTTTCCTTAAAAAAGCACTTTTAAGACTTGCAATGGGCTTTATAAATATTGTCTCATGTGATCCTCACGACAGCCTTGTAAGGTAAATACTATTAGTATTTTATTTATTTATTTTTATTAGTTTTGCAAGTAAAGAAACTGAGTCTGGAAGATGTGATTTGTCCAGAGTCACACAATTAGTAAGAGTATGAGGTAGGATTTGAATTCAGGTCTTACTGACTCCAAATCCAGTGTTCAGTCCACCCTGCCTCTCCTTAGTCCAAGCCAAGTGTTTATTCAAGCCAAGTGAATGTAAGACTTTCTTCACTTTTTAAAATAAGGAATTGACTTGTCTTTAGATCTGTTTAATTTGGCTTAACAAAAAGGAAGAGGAAAATATGATGGTTGTATTGGAAGAACTGCCATGAGGAAGAGGGCTGAGCTTTGTTGGAAACACCCAGTAGATCCTTCAGGAAGGCTGATGCCCTCCTCCCCAACACTCCATCTCCCCTCTATGCATTTTGGCACCGGCCGTCCCTCATGTCTGCAATGCATCCATCTTCATATCTGTCTCTGACTCAAGACTAAGTTTAAACCTCATCTGCTGGAAACATTTCCCAGCTTCTAGGGGCTTCTTGAACTTCTGAAAGGACCTTCCATCTATCCTGTATGAATCACATATGGACTTCATTATCTATGGGTTTCCTTTCCCACATGGAAGTGAGCCTCTCATCATAGGGACCATGGTCTTTATTCCTTTGCATCACAGGAACCAGTGTCTGACATACAGCAAGGACTTGGGGATCAGGCTAGGGACTGCCCCTGGATTGTCACTGATCTGAGGAACTGCCAGATGTGGGAACCATTGCACCAATGTAAGACCTCGGGCACTCTCAGCAATTCCTAGGTTCAGACAGTCACCTGGCCCACTGAGAAGGGAAGGACCTTCCCAAAGCCAGGTTGTGTCAGTGGTCCCACTTGAATGTAGGACTTAGTGGCTTTGAAGATAACTCTCTCTCCACTAGAGGGCAGCTGCCTCTCCTAGCCCTCAGGAAGACCTTCAGGGGTGCTCTTGGACTGGCTGTCTCCATAAAAGCCTTCTAATTTGGTGACATCCAAACTAAGTCTGCCTTCCTGAAACTTCCACGTGGCTCCTAAAGCAGTGGGCAGCCTTGGGAGGTGGTGAGCGCTCCCTAATGCAAGCCCAGATGACCTCTTGTCAAATCACAAGATTGTGAACGAGTGACAAAAATATAGGATCCTGGATCTCAAACTGAAAGAGACCTTAAAAGTCACTTCATCCAGCCCTCTCATTTTACAGGAGAGGAGCCCAAGGTCCAGGGGTTAACGTGGGTTGGACTAATGGGTCACAGAGATCTCTTCCAATAGAGATTCTGTAATAAAGACTGAATTGAATGTCCGAAACATCTCATGTCATGCTGCTCCTGAAATCACCCAGACGGCCTACAGGCGTTCATTGCATGCCCTATTCAGGGGCCCAGTGGGGGCCACTGTGGGCTATTTTTAAAGTTCTCTGAAAAGACGCCAGGCTGCTTTGGGACCAGCTTCCCTCTGGCCCTCTATTTGGGTATTTTGGGAGCTGTAGATAAATCATGTCAGGGAAGCTAAACTTAGTTCAGAAAACATCATCCCGGGACTTACCTTCAGTGTCCTCCCCACCCCTTCAATATAGCCCATGACAGGAGAGACCAGGCAGGTTCAGGAGAAATTCCACCCAATGGGCAGCTCTCCAGCCAGACTCCAGTCCGAGTCAGAGAAGCTCTCACCAGAATTTTCAGAAATCAGTCTAATTACCAACATAATCAATCTCCAGAAAAATGAAAAGATGGCAAAAAGACTCTGAGAGCTGGAGCCCCCTAAGAGCATGGAAATGTTATTAGCATGACAGAACAGCTCTGGAATTTTAAAACAGGAAGGCAGGAGGAGCCCATGGTGGGGAGGGGTGGAGCTGAAGGGCTTTAACATGGGGACTTGAAAGAAGCTGCCTGGTTAGCTTTCACAGATGTATCCCCACCTCCCTTGACATCCTTTATTATGGAGTGGGGTGACTTAGGTTCTCAAAGACTAACCCAAAAGAGTCAGGAAGTGCTGATTTCAAATCTCATCTCTGACCCATCTTTCCAACTTATTGTGTGACATTGAGCAAGTCATTCACATTTCTAGATCTGTTTCCTCATCTTTTAAATGGGGGAAATGGTGACACCCACCTTTTGGGTAGACATTTGAAATCATTTGTGTAAACGATTTAGAAGTCACTCATTCTTATGACTGATTGTTATATCATCTTTTTGTATGGCGTTCAGACTGAAGCAGCCCACTGCTGCAATTCTATTTTGAGAACCCCCGACTCAAAGGCTTGGGATCACACCCCAATGAACATTCTCTGTTTTGAATTCAATCCACTTTTCATCAGTTTTCTTCTCCAAGTACAGATCTTTCCTGAGCAAATTTCAAAATGGGGAGAGCCAGAATAAAGATGGACTCTCCTAAGTGCCCATGTCTAAGGGGGTACTCTTACTCTCCCTGCCCCATGTCCAGCTGGCCTGATCCCTCACCTGATTACCCTCTCTAGGGTGCCCTGACCATCACACCCTTCTTCTAAGATCTTCCATCCTACAGGAGCAGATTGTGCCCCTTGAGCTGCCTGAAATGGGGATCTATGTCACCCAAGAATCCTGGAGATCTAGAAGTATCAGCATCAAAGTATTACAGCTGCCACTGCCCCATGCCCAGAGTAAATTTGGCTCTAGATCTCCCTGACTCCTCTGTACTTGCTTTCTGGAACCTATCTCAATTGTTAGCCAACTTCTCTTCCTCCTAGGTCTCCTCCATTCAGATTCCACCTCTTCTGCTCCTATCACCAAGCAACTACCACTAGAGTACAAGCCATCTCCTAAATATGCTTGCTGCTGTCATCTGTGAGTGCTCAGGTCCAACTTTCTGTGGCCCCGTGGGTCAGTATGCTAGTGCCATCTGCAGTGTCATCTATGGGATTTTATTGGCAAAGATATTGGAGTGATTTGCCACTTTTTTTCTGCAGTGGAGTAAGACAAATGGGTGTAAGTGACTTGCCCAGAATCACACAGCTGGTAAATATCTGAGATCAGATCTTTGCTGACTCCAGATCTAGCACTCTATCCACTGCAGTGCTACCTAGCTGCCCAGGTTCCTTTTCCTCCTCCCTAGTAAATCCCATGCCTAGTTTACGATCTTCTTCAGAGGCACTTAGAGGGCACAGGAGAGAAAGTGCTGGACCTGGAAACCAGAAGAATCCAGCCTCAAACACTTACTAGCTGTGTGATTCTGACAAGGGCCTCTCATCTATAAAATGGGGCAATAACAGCACCTTTCTCCAGAGGTTTTATAAGAATCAAAGGAAAGGACACGTAATCTGCTTCACAAATCTTAATGTATTAGGCAAATGCTAACTACTATTATTTTTCCCAACCTAGCACCCTTCAAATGCCTCAGTTCCCCAAACTCCGTAATTCCCAAGATCACTGTCTCCAGTTTACCTGTGCACTGCAATAGATGGCACTAATTTTCATGATCTAACACCAAATTCAACTGACCCAGCCCCTGGACCAGAATCCCTTCTTAAAGTTCTGATTATAGAAGATTGTTTTTCCAATTAAAAAATTATTGATATAACATTTTGGTTTGTAAGTATTTTGTTTAGGAAGTAACATGACAAGGATCAAGAAAATTTCAGACTTGGGGAAAACCTGGATTCAGGTCCTACCTATGAATCTACATACACTGAGCAACTCTCAAAGACTATAGTTTTCTGATGAGTCAAAGATACATTGGTAGAGGGAGTTTCCACATTGAACCATCTTTAAAAAAAGATGAAAGCTCTAGATCCTCTCCCCCTCAAAAAAAAGTAAGTAAAGAAACATTTAATATTATCTTTTCTCAAATTTCAAAACTATCCAGTCTAAAAGTCTTCTATACTAGAAAGAAAACTCGCAGTATTTAGACTTGTCTGCTGAATAGTTGAGCTTGCCAGGTTTGTGGAGTATGTTTTTTAATCAATAGATATAGCTGTGTCTAGAATAAACATGACACATGTCATCTGGAGGTCCTGGCTAACTGTTTCTGCATCTAGAAACTCACATGATCCTGGTCCTATCGGCCAGCATTCTCCTCGGAGCCCACAGGAGTTATAAATACCCCCTTGATCAGCCCTGGCCAGACTACAATGAAGAGATGACAATAGAAATCACTGCCCCTGTATAAGGTCATCTTTCCCCTCCCAGAGAGGAGGGCTTCTGCTCAAATAAACAGCATGGCCACAGACAGACTGCCAGAGCCAGGGAGGGCAAAGCTCCGAATCTTTCAAAAGATGGAAAGAGACCCTTCTCGGAGTCCCGCTCCTGTGGACCAGTACCACACAGCCCTGGTCATGGGCGACCTGGGCAGCCTCCAGCCACTGTTGGCCCAACACTATGGAGATGCTAATGTGATCTTTGAGATCAATAAGAATGAAATGGAATGGCGGGTGAAATCTCCAGCCACTTTTGGACTATCAGGTAACTTGCTTACTGGCAAAGACCTGTTTTTAAATTGTTATGGGCTACTAATGCTATATATAATTATATATATATATATGTATATATATATATATATATATATATATATGGAGAGAGAGAGAGACAGAGAGAGACAGAGAGAGACAGAGAGACAGACAGAGACAGAGACAGAGAGAGACAGAGACAGAGAGAGGCAGAGACACAGAGAGAGACAGACAGACAGATACTTCTCCTATATACACAGAGAGATTTTATAGTATTAGTAACTCCAACCAAAAATAAGAGATAAAGAAACACATTAGATGGTGAACTCCTTGAGAGTGGGCATGGTATTCTGCATTGTTTTATATATTCAGTGCTCCATAAAATCATTGGCATATAGTAGGTGCTTTACAAACCACTGACTGATTGAATGGTATAGGCAGCTGGATAGCCCAGTGGATAGAGCATTAACTTTCAATGCTGCTTCAAACTGTCTTTTAGCCTCAATTTTCTCCTCCTTAAAAGGGGGATAATAATTTACTTTCCTGGGTTGTTGTGAGCATCAAGTGAGACAAAAGTTGTAAAGCTTTTATTATTATAAAGAAAGTCATTTTGCAAATGCAAATTAGGTCTAGAGGTAGACATATAAAATTAGAATGAACAAGTATTTATTAAGTACCTATTAACTGATAGGTGATGTACCAGGTATTGTCACTGGATCTGAATGAAGTCAAGGAAATCTTGGGTTCAAATCCCACCTGGGCTACTTACCTGATATGGATAGCCACAGATATAGACACAGTGTAAAGAACACAGTGCTTGGCAGCAGCCCGAGTTCTGGTCCTGCCTCTGGCACTTAATTATAAAATAATCCTGCCCAAGGCATTCTACCTGGAGCCTCAGTTTTCTTATCTATGAAGTGGGGAGGCTATAACCTCATAGTGCTGATGTCCTCAGAGTTGCTATAAGGATGAAGTAAGACAATGGCATCAGTAAAGCACCTTGTCTGCCTTCAAGTACGCTCATAAAAGTGTGCTGTTAAAAAAAGAAAAGAAAAAGCTTTAATCAAGAAAAAAAGAAAATAATAAAAAAAAAAGTGTGTTGTAGAGGCAGTAGCTATGGACCTCCTGAAAGAAGACAGGAAATGAGAGGGGCCATTTAGAAATGGACTTGTGTGAGCATATAGAAAAGGGAAAGTTTGTGAAATGGGTACAGGAATCGTCCCTCCTTAAATAAAAAACACAAGTGTTGTTTAGGGCACCCTAAGATTTAGAGATGAATAAATCTGTCTACAATTTATATCTAATCAAAACACTAAGAGAGATGGGAAAAGAAAGAATTCTCCTTTTAAGAGGCTCAGCTCCCCCAGGAATAGTTCCCCTGGCTCCCAGCCTATGTAACGCAAATGTAATGGGCTCCCCCCATTCCAGCAGTGGCAACTCCCAGATCAAGATCTCAGGATGATCTATTCAGTCTCAAAAAAAGAGATATCCAGAAAGATTGATATCGTCAGGCTACACACACACACACACACACACACACACACACACACACACTCAGAGGAGATATGCTGCTAAGCCTCTGGATGGAGCTGCTGAAAGCTAAGGGAAAACCTAAGGGCTAGATAGAAAGAATAGAGAGAAAGAAAATGGAAGCCATTCATTTTCTAAACAACATTGTAAGTGCATTTGGCTAGCCTGTTAGCTGTTTCCCTAGATGAAGCCTTTGGAATTTTTGCCCCATCTGCCCCCCCATGCCTGAAATGTACTCCCTCATCATCTCAACCTCACAGAATCCCTGTCATTTTTCAAGCAGCCCTTGTCCCCCTCCCACATAAGGCCTGTCTTCCCCTCCCCTCCAATTGTTGATACTTTTTCTTTCTTGAAAGTACCTTGTGTAATTTATATCCATTTTTTCCAACCCCAGTAGAATATAAATTCCTCCATGGCAGCGATTGCAGGACTGTTTTTAACCCTAATTTCTGGTACATCACACATACCTTGGGTTCGCAGGATCATTTATTTAGAGCTTTAGACTTTAGGATTCATTTGTCCAATTCCATCACTTTACAGATATGGAAAATAAAGCCTGGATATATTCAAGAATTTCACCAAGGTCACATAGGTAGGCAGGGGCAGAGCCAGGATGAATGAGATTCTCCTATTTCAAATAGAGCACTCTTTCAAATACTGGATCCTATCATATTACCTCCTAATGCATGATTTTTGAATTGAATTGAAATGATAATGGAATGAAGTGGAATGGCCACTGGAAAGCTTATCCCTCTCCACTTTGCCTCCATTTGAAGAAATCCTAGAGACAACAACAGATTCAATAACATAAGCTGTTAATGTAACATTGGGATAGTAAGCATCTGATTGAGAGGGCAACGAGTGGCCACAGAGACACCAGTGGATGTACCTGGGTCCTGGAAACCAAAACTGGATAGATTTTTGAGGGAATGAGGGTTAGAAATCACCTTATTAATGACTGTTGAACTCAAGCATACAATATATGCTTATTTCCAGACTTCAGTGATGAGCTAGCTCATCAATGGGAGTGCCCCCCCTTCACTGTTGTAGATTGCAGCCCTCCATGTTTTCTCATCATATGTTAACTCTTGTCCAAGCCCAAGCCCATTAATAAAATAATCACAAAATGTCAGATTTGGATGGGGTCTTTGTGGCTGTCTAATCCATTTCATAACCCAAAAAAACTCTGTTACAATATACTCTGATGATAATCATTCAGCCTCTGATTGAAGACCTCCAAGGAAGAGGAATCTCCTGCCTCTTGAGGAAGCCCATTACACTATGAGATAGCTCACTCCTAAATCTATTTCTTTGAAACTTCTACCTTCTAGGACAAACACACGACCCCTGATCTCAAGTTGTTTACATTCTGTTGGAAGTATGACCATAACTGGCTACATATACAATCTCTATGGAATAGAGAAGGGAGTATGCTAGAAGCTAGAGGGGACAAGGAAAGACTTTCTCCCAAAGTTGGAGTTGAGTCTTGAAGGAAGCTGGGTACCAATGATTATTAGAAAAGGTTTCCTCCCATTTAGCTTTGTCTTAAATAGAGGCTCAAGTAGTCTCATCAGCTTACCCAAATAAATCAATAAGAATTTGAGGGGCACCTACTATGTGCCAGGCATTGATGTAGTCTGAAAGATAGTGGAACTTTCATCTTTATTGTGGTACTTGAAATCATAAATATAGATCGGGGGAGTACCTTAGAGATAATCTAATTCAACTCCATGACCTTTTTATATAATAGACCACGGAAGTCCAGAGAGACTGAACAATTTGCCCAAAGTTCCATGGGGAGTACATAAAAGAATTCCCCTAGTCTCCAAATTTCTGCACAAATCAAGCTTTTGCTCTAGACCCAAGTTCCCCATCTTCCTAAGGACCCACGAGTTTCCCACTCAGGGATCTCCCACTCCCATTCTCCTGGGTCCTGCCATGATCATCCAATCTGTAGCACCTAACTAACCTGTGCTTTCCAGAGCCATGTGTACAGCATCCTCAAGGTGGCAGGGCTCCAAAGCTTGCCAGGTTAGGAATCTGTCTTCCACGCTGGTAGGTAATTAAGGAGTGGTCTTTCAAAACTTCTCAGCATGGGCTCTGGGGAAGGAGTTGGCCTGTGAAAAGGGTCCCCTTTGCAGCTCATTACAGCCATGCGATCGATTCTGCCATCATTAGGAGCCGGCATGCCTACGGAGTGAATTCCTGCCCCTTGATGTGTATTCACCAGGGACCGGCTCCCCCCTTACTTAGACCATTGCTCGATGCAGCTAACAACCTTCCACAGGGCTTTTGAAAGCACCAAAGTTTTCAGAAAGTAAAGTACATAGCCCCTGCTCCATTTTATTCCTTAAGAAAGAACAACCCTCTACATACACACACAAAACCCTAAAGAGCTCCAAGCAACAAACCCGAATTGTGTGAAATGTGGAGCAACACATCAAAGTTGGGTTTTTTTTCCTCCAACTCAGATATTTGCAGGAGGACTAAAGCTTGTTCTCAAGCCCTTCCTAGAGCAAGCTGGATAATGTCGGGCAGTTGTTTTGTGTTTGCTTCTCTTCTTCCTGCTGTTTCAGTGGAGATGGAGGGGTAAGGGTTGGGGGTTTTAAAATATATTTTGATGTACCTTTCTTTAAGCCTCTTCATCTCAACTCTCACTCTAATTGGCCAGGGGTAAGGGAGGCACAAGGATGGCAAGCTTATTACCGAACGGCTCCCTGATTTTGCACTGTGGCTGTTTTTCTCCAGTACCATCAAAATTACTGTGTACATATATTTTTATTTAGATAGACCCACTTCTGTACCTACTTCCTAGACTCAGCACTCACAGGTAACAGTCTGAATACAACTACCTCCAGGACTCAAGGGTATTCTGCAGGGCCATATCTGTAAAACTATTGCTCCCAAGGCCCCACCAGTAAACCACTTTAACAGTCAGACACTAGACACAATTAGTTCAAAGAAAAGGCATTTATTAAGGTGGTCTAACTAATTGCAGTCACTACAAAACATCTGCCCCATAACTAAAATGATACTCTTCCACATATGTACCTGGTATCAGAGAGAAGAGTCCTATATATTTGGCCCAAACTAGCCATGCTGCTGGTCCTGCAGGGCTCTGATACCTCTTCTCTTCTCATTAAATCCTCCTACTATTCCCCTCTAGCTGCATCTCTGCTGAGCAGGTCATTTCTCTAGGCTCCCTGGATCGTCTCCTCTCTTCTCTTCCGATTAGCTCCCCAAAGCCAGGACTCTTGAATCTACAATTGGTTTTCTTCTCACAGTCCTTGGAACTGAGGCACTGGGTCTTCATCCCTGTGTCTCTCTGTCTCTGAGTGTATATCTGTCTCAACATATTCCTTGTGCTATCTGTGTCTCTCTCTGTGCCTCTAATTTTGTCTCTATCTTTCTTTCTCTCTGTGTATCTATCTCCATGTTCTTCTGTCTCTGTCTTTGTCTCTCCCTCTCTCAGTGTTTCTTGGTGCACCTGTCTCTTTCTATCTCTCTGTGCCTATTTGTCTATAGTAGAGAGCCATTGGAGTTGAGTGGATAGAAAAATGGCATGGTCACTCTTCTGAATGCAAATGAATGAAATAGTCATTCTTCCAAGCCCAGGAAAGAGCTGTGCTTTAAGAAGATTAATTTGATACTTGAATGGAGAATGGGTGGAGTGGAGATGTCTGATGCAGGGAAACCAACCACCAGACCCAGCAATTGTCCTAGCATGGCCTAGACCAGGATGAGAACAATGAGAGAAGAGGAAGTGGGCAAGAGATGGCATAAAGTAAAAATGACAGCTTGGCAACTGATTGGATGTGAGGGTAAGGGGAAAATGAGCCATTGAAGATGATATCTATGCTGGGTGCTGAGGAAGATGGTCATATTCTTGACAGGAATAGGGAAGTTTAGAAGAGGGGAAAAGACAATGAGCTCAGTTTGGGACTTGGTGAGTTTAAAGTGTCTAGAAAACACCAAGTTCAAGATGTCCAGTAAGGAGTTGGAGATGAGAGATTGAAAATTAGGAGAAAAAATAGGATTGGATAAATAGATCCAAGAACCCCCCCCCTCTGTCTCCTCTCTCCCTCTTCCCTCTCTGTCTTCCCTCTCTTTCTCCCTTTCCCCTCTCCTATTCCTCTTCATTCTCCCCTGTCCTTTCTTCTCTCTCCCTCTTCCATCTCCCTCTTCTTCCCTCTCCTCTCTCCCCTCTCCCTCTTCCATCTCCCTCTCCTCCCCTCTTTTCTCTCACTCTTCCCTCTCCCTTTTCCCCTCTTCCTCTCCCTCTTTCTTCCCTCTCCCTTCTCTCCTCTACTCTCTCCCTGTCCCTGCCTCTGTCTCTCTCCCTTTCCCTCTCCACTCTCTCTTTCCTTCTCCTTCCCCATCTCCCTCTTCCTCTTTCATCCTCCCCTTCCCTCCCTCTCTTTTCCTCCCTCTCCATTTCCCTCTCTACTCTCTCTTTCCCTCTTCCTCTCCCCTCCCTCTCTCCTTCTCCCTCTCTCCTCCCTTTCCCTCCCTCTTTGTGTCTCTCTCTGCCTCTCCCTTACTCTCTTTCTGTTTTTCTGTCTCTTTTATTCTCTCTGTCTATGTCTCTGTCTCTCTCTTTGTGTGTGTGTCTCTCTCTGTCTCTCTGTCTCCCTCTCTCTCTCTTTTTCTGTGTGTGTTTGTGTTATATAAAAATACATACCTGTCTAGACTGTAGTTCCTTTGAATATCAGAGCACAATTTTTGTCTCTGTTTTCCTAACACTTTACACAGTGCATGGTACCTAAAAAGCATTTATTTAATCTATGGTATAGGCTCTTTGGGAAAGCAAGAAGAACAAAGCCCATTACACACACACACACACACACACACACACACACACACATTCAAGCAAACAAACTCACATTAGCTATGTTTAAAAAAATCCAAAATCCAGTGACTTCTTAATTGCCACATATAATGGTCTTGCCTCGGTGCTAATCATTGACCTCTCTGCAGCCTCTGGCACTGTGAATTACTCTCCTTGACACACTCTTCTCTCTAGGACTTTATAATACAACTCTTCCCTCCCCCTAAGTTCTCCTCTAACATGTGACCACTGCTTCTAAGTCTCCTTTGCTGGACCTTCATCCAGGTCATGCCTACCAACCTTTGGAGTCCCTCTGGATCCTGGCCTGAACTCTCTTTGCTTCTCCCTACATACTATTTATTTATTTCATCAGCTCCCATAGATTCAATTCTCTCTCTATGTTTATGATTCTCAGATCGATCTCTGCTGATCTCCAGTCTTGATCTCCAAATCTTTGTTAGACATCTAGAACTGAAAATCCCTCTAATCCTAACTCATCATACCCAAAACTGAATGCTCTCCACTTCCAAATCTCCCTAGTACTGTAGAATTGTAGTAACTTCCCAGACCCTCTGGTTACAGCCCCAGGAGTCGTCCTAGAATTCCCATCTCCATCTCTGACTATCTCTCACTCTCAGATCCAATATGGTACCAAGGCCTGCCAGTTTCACCTTTGCAACATCTCTTAAATACACCCCCTTCTCTGCTCTGATACTGTCTCCACCCTGCACCCTCCTGCAGACCCTTATCACCTCATGCTTCAACTATTGCAGAAACTGCTGTTAGAGGAAGGGGGTTCTTCCTGGCTCAAGGGGTTCTTTCCCTACTCCAGCCCATCCTCCATTCAGCCACCAAATCGAATTTTCCTAAAGTATCAGATCTGACCACAGCATCCCCGACTCAATGAATCTGATTGGCTGCCAACCACCTTCAGGATTAAATACAAAATGCTGTTTGGAATTCAGATCCTTCATACCCCAGCCCCCTCCCACCTTTCCAGTCTACTTATATCCTAGTCCCCCCATGGCCTCTGAACAAGGAACATGGCCTCTCGGCTGCTCCTCAAAGGAAACCCTCTATCTCTCAGCTCTGAGCATTTTCTCTGGCTCTTCCCAGGATCTGAAATGCTCTACCTTCTCATCTCTACTTCCTGGCTTCCTTTAAGTCCCAACTTAAACCCGACCTTCTCCAGGAAGCTTTTCTGAACTGTTCTTAATTTCAGTTTAATTCCCTCTTATGCTAATTTCCTATTTATCTTGTATATAATTTGTTTGTATATATCTCTTTGCTTGTTGTCGCCTCTGTTAGATTGTAAGCTCCATGAGGGCAGAAACTTTCGACTCTCTTTATATCCCAGCTCTTAATACAGAGCGTGACATATTTAATAAATAAATTTTTAATAAATAAACTAATAAATAAACATTTAATAACTAAACTAATAAATAAATATTTAATAAATAAACATAGACGCTTAATACATGCTCACTGACTGAATGGCTTCAAGTTGTTTCCCTGGATAGAAAGTAACCTCCTGGAGAGCTAGGACTGTGTCCTTTTTGTTTCTTTTTTATATCCAATGTCTGGTACAGACAGAGCAGAAGTACAGAGTAGAGCTCCTTGAGGGCCAGAAGCTTGGTGGAACTTTTCACAGGACTTGACAGAGTATGTGACTGAAAAGTACTTGGACTGGTTGATTCATTTCTCCCCTTCTTTCCCTCCCCTACAGGTCTCTGGTCCCTGGAGTATAAGAGGGAGCTCACCAATCCTCTCTGCATCACCGCCAGTCACGGCCACACTGACTGTGTACGCCACCTGCTACGCTGGGATGCTGATGTTAATGCAGCCCCAGGTGGGAAGAGTGCCCTGCATGAGGCTTGCCAAGGGGGTCACACAGACTGTGCAGAGTTGCTCCTGGAACACCAAGCGAACCCCAACCTATTGAGCGAGGAGGGCCTGGCTCCACTCCACCTGTGCACCTCCCCAAATACTCTCAGGTAAGGAGGCAGCAGCAAGAGCCCCCATCCCCACCGTACCTTCCCAACCCGGCCAGAAGCTCTAGCTTTTCCAGTTCTACAAGGAGTCCTTGCCTCAGAAGGCCGACTCCATTATTCAGTTGTTAAGGCTAAATTCAGTCCCCACGAGCGAAGATCTGGCCTTAGGAAAAGCTCCCTCGGCAGAGCATCGCCCCATCAGAACCAGAACTTCGGCCTAGAGGGAGTGATCTTCTCGTGCCAGCCAAATTATGACCTTTCTGAGGCTTGCTCCCCCAGCCCTGCCAATCAACCTGCCAGGGGCCCAGCACTCACCTACCCCTGGCCAAGCAACATCCCCCCTTTGCTTCTGGCTGAGTCTAATTAGAGCTTGATTACAAGAGAGAGAGCAAGAGACACCAAACTGAGGTAATGAGCTGCGTGATCAGAGGCCTAAATAAACCCGTGTTTGAATAATGCTAAAAGGCCACTGACAAGGGTTGGAGGCTCAAAAATTAGGGATTTTAATGATAATTTTATGCATCCTAATTGTCACAGTATGAGAGAGATAGTGAGCTTGTTGGGGCTGGGGCTTCAGCCGAAATCTAAGAGTTCCCCCCCATCCTCAACAATGCACAGACAAACTTCTACTTTCTGTAGTGAGACCCAGGGGCACCAAGTCCTAGGCAACTCTTCCTCCTCGAGGAGGACTCAAAGCAACTTGGGCTCCCTCCTCTGAGCAAAGAAACACTGCGAAAAGTCCTTGGACTGGACTCCAAGGAAGCTTGATGCTGGGCTCTAGACAGGTACTTTAACAGAGGTGAGGTTCCCAGGAGCCTTTGCAAATGACGGTTTCTTATTTGCATAAAGCTTCACAAATTGTGTCATTTACTTCCTAGCAATTTTCATGTCCAGATGTTATTGTCTTCACCCTTGAGGTAATGGCTTTTTGGCCTTCCTAATCTCTCCCAGGATTTACCATTAGGAGAAAACAAAAGAGATGAGCAAGGCAAGATAGAGCCAGTCAGTAAGCATTCATTAAGTATCTACTGTGTACCAAGCACTATGCTAGCAATATGGAGATTAAAATGAATCAATTCCTGCTCTCCAGGAGCCTACCCTCTTATCATGAGAGAAATGATGTGTGCACACATGTATTTATGTTTGTTTAGGAATATAGAGAGATAGATAGATAGATAGATAGATACTATCTATGTATGGAAGTAGAGAGAAAGAGAAACAGAAACAGGGACAGAGGCAAAAGAGGGAGGGGAGGCAGAGGAAGGAGAAAGAGAGGAATGAGAGAGGGGAGCACCAACTGGTAATCAGAAAAAGAGAAAGTGACTCTTGATCTGGGTCTTAAAGAAAACATGGCTCCAAAGTGATGGGACTGGAAGTGGGGGATAGGGGAGTGATTTTTCAGACAACAGCTGGAAATGGAGTCTCCTGGGTAAGGGAGAGTTAGAAGACCAGACTGAACAGACTCTAGACTACCTGGGGGGACTTGGATACAGTGTGGCTGGAGTGTTAGGAAACCATGGAAGCTTAGCGCATAGGGAGTGACAAAATCATCCTAGCTCACATTCTAAAGTCTTTTCAAGTTTACAAAACACTTTGCATGTATTGTCTCATTTGATACAGTAAGCCTAGGAGGTAGGTGCTATAATTATGTTCATATGGAAAAACTAAGGCTTAAGGTAATTAAGTCATTTTCTCAGGTTGAAAGTAATTGGAGCAGTATTCAAACTTGGGCCTTCTTAAGTCCAAGAAAAGCACTCTAGTGACTCCATCACATTGCCTCTCTATCAGCAGGTAAAACGTGGCCATAGCTGTGCTTTAAGGAAATCTCTCTTTTTTGGCAGATAGAAACCATTTGTCTGCACTAAAGAGAATGGAAACTCCAGGAGCACTCCCTAGTCCAAAGTGGATGAATCTGCCACAGGATTCCATTACAATAAGGAGATCAGCCAAACTCCGAGGATTCGTTAAGCCCCTTCTACTATGTCAAGTGCAAGACATACCAAGAAAAAAACCTGAAATGGCCCCAATCCCCTCTGAATTCCCTTGCTTATTACTGCTTTCCCCCTCCTTTGTCTGTAGCTTTTTTTTTTTTTTTGCTGAGGCAATTGGGGTTAAGTGACTTGCCCAGAGGCACACAGCTCAGAAATGTTTGGAATTCAGATCCTTCATACCCCAGCCCCCTCCCACCTTTCCAGTCTACTTATATCCTAGTCCCCCCATGGCCTCTGAACAATTACCATTGTTCCCCCCATTACAATTAGGAAATTTGTCACCAAAAAATCATATCCAGAAAGACAATTAAAAAGGCACTCTCAGTTGGTGCAGGAGGGGATCATTCCTTGTACAGCACAATTATTGAAATTTCCTACTATGTGCCAATAAATCACCTGACTAGTGGAAGTAGTTCCTTCTATCTTCAGATGATGTCTCTAGTATTATGGCTCATGAGCCCCCACTAGTATACTGCCCCATTGATTATTAGTTGATATCAATGAGCCATTCAAACTTAATCGTTACAAATGAATGAATGTCCTAATCAATATCAATTCAATTCCATAAACTCTTACTAAATGCCTAGTATATACTAGATACTATTCTAGTGATTTGAATTTAATGATAAAAAAGGAAAATAGTCCCTGTATTAAAGGGCATTTGATTTAGGAAGGGTACTTTGAACCAACTAGTTTAATTCTTTCATTTTTATAGGTAAGAAAAGTTATGTGACTTATATAAGAACCAAGTGCTCTGAATCCCAATGTAACAGTGTTCCCATTCTACCACATTGCCTCCCAAGGAGTTTACATGCTGCTTGGGAGATTACACACACACACACACACACACACACACACACACACACACACACACATTGTAAAAACAGTACAGTTCCTTTCTCCCCCCCAAAAAAAGCACAATATAAGGTAAGAGATGAAGAGAACTAAAGAGAGAGCAGATTAAGAGCTACAGACAGAGGCAGCTAGGTGGTACACTGGATAGAGCACCAGCCCTGAAGTCAGGAGGACCTGAGTTCAAATCTGGCCTCAGACACTTAACACTTCCTAGCTGTGTGACCCTGGGCAAATCACTTAACCCCAATTGCCTCAGCAAAAAAAAAAAAAAAAAAAAAGCTACAGACAAAGGAGGGGGAAAGCAGTAATAAGCAAGGGAATTCAGAGGGGATTGGGGCCATTTCAGGTTTTTTTCTTGGTATGTCTTGCACTTGACATAGTAGAAGAGGCTTAACGAATCCTCGGAGTTTGGCTGATCTCCTTATGTTCACACATTATGGCATCCTCACAATTGGAGTTTCATGGGAGATAAAAGATCCTTTCTCAAGGCAGACCCTTTCTCCTAGACACAGTTTAGATTTAGGTTCTTCTCCTGCTATCAAGTCTAGATTTTCCTCCTTGTAACTTCCACCAAACCCACGATTCCTTGTTCTGCCCACTGGGGCCAAGCAGAACACAATTCGTCCTTCTTCAACATGGTACCCATTCTTTAAAATTGCAGTCAGGGCCAGCTAGGTGGTGCAGTGGATAGAGCACTAGCCCTGAAGTCAGGAGGACCTGAGTTCAAATCTGGTCTCAGACACTTAACATTCCCTAGCTGTGTGACCCTGGGCAAGTCACTTAACCTTAATTGCTTCAGCAAAAAATAAAATAAAATAAAATAAAATTGCAGGCAGAGCCTGACATGTGGCAAGTCCTTAATAATGGCTTACTGACTGGCAGATGACTGGGAGATATGCCATCTCCCCTTCTCCACCACCAACCTTCTCCTCTACAAACTAAACATTCTCCATTCTTTCAATAGAATCTGACATGACAAAGGCCTCAAGGCCTTCAAGTGAATTTGTGCGCAAATTTGAAAAGGCCAAAACTTGGGCCAATTACATGGCTCAGTGGATAGAGCACCAGCCCTGGAGTTAGGAGGACCTCAGTTCAAAACCAGGTTCAGATACTTGTTAGCTCTGTGACTTAACCCTGATTGCCTAGTTAGGAAGGAAGGATGGAAAAGCATTAAACTCTGAAAAGTATAAGATATTAGGCAAACAATGGAGCACTATGGATAAAGGTCTAGACTTGGATTCAGGAGTTCTGGGTTTGAATCTTACTGCAGACAATTATTAGCAATGTGATTGACTCTGAAAGGATCACTTTGCCCCCTCTTACAACATGACTGGGATCAAACAGTTCAGCTCTTAGCTTGGTGTCTGGCTTATATTTAGCAATGAAAAATGCTAATTGACTCCCTGATTTCATAAGTATGGGAAAGAATAAACGATCAGAGAGGTAACTGAGTTTCCTAAGGTCACACAGCTAAGAATTATGATAGAATCTAGGACTTCCTAAGACCAAGCTCAGCCTTCTATTTAATATCCCGTGCTGTTTTTTTTTTCATTTTCAGTAAAATACTTCCAACCCCTTCCTTGCAGGGTTACTGTGTGGAAGGGGCTTTGTAAATGTTAACTAACACACACTCTCTCTCAATATATAGGTAGAGATGGGTATATACATATACACATATATAGCATATATGTGTATTATTTATGTATACATACATATGTATATGTGTATAAAAGTTATTTTTAAATGCACCTAATTTAGACAGTGTGTGCTAAATTTAATGTATCACTTTATTAATTTATTATTATTGTGATAATTCACATTACCTGAATAATCAGGCTAATTCCAAAGCATAGACTGATGATAAAACAGCACAGAAAATACATTTTAATGGTGTGCAGGCTGGACATGGTTGTATGTGCCTCTAATCTCAGTTACTGGGGAATATGAGGCTGACAGCTCCCTTGGATTGAAGAGTTCTGGACTGCAGCAGGTGGAGCAGGTGCCCATGCTATCAACACTAATATGATTAGTTCCCCTGGAAATGAGGTCCACCAGTTAGCCTAAGAAAGGGAAGAAATAGCATATTCAAAGCCTCCTTGACCATCAAAGTAAATCTGGACCTGACAGTAGCCCCTCTACTCCAACCAAAGCAAAATAGAAAAAGGTTGTTGTTGTTTAATGTTATAGAAGATAATAGTTCAAAATCCTCAAATAATGAACATATTTTCTAGGAAAAGACAATTTAGTCTCAGTCTCCAACAAAGAGTTTGAGCCAAAGAGGGATGATGATATCCTCCAAGTGCTCCTGTTTGCAGATGACATTGTGTTGATTGCATCAAATCCCAGAATAGTGCAAAGCTTCCTAAATGAAATTCACAAACACTTTAAAGAATTTGTCCTCCCTAACTATCCACACAGGAAAACCAAGTGGATGAAAAGTATCTACTCCCAGACTCTAATATCTAACTGGATGGACCACACATAGAACTCATCCATTTTGGATAGTATACATGTGTTGATAGGAGACAAAAGAGAGATTGATGGAGATATGTCTTTCACAGACTTACAAATAGACAATAAGCTAAGCTCAGAAGCTGAACAGGAAGTAAAGAGAGAACTAGATTGCCTTTGAGAAATCATAGTAATCTTTTAGTACCCCCCTCATTTTCTCCCTAACCAAATATCCATAGTTTTTAGCACCAGTATTCTTCCAAGTGATATAGGGGTAAGAGTCATAGAAAACTATCATATCCAAAGAATGGAGGTTGAAGGTCAACCAAGAGGCAATAAAGTAGTATATAGTGAGTGTGCACAGGCTATCAGATGTCACAAAGAGGGAATTATACAGAAAAAACTGGATCAAAGCAATATACAAATGGGAAAAAAATAAGGTAGTTCTGGTGACAGATGAGGAACAAGGGAGAAATGAAAGCCAGCTCCTATGTTGCACTGATATCTTTGAAAAGTCAGGAGACCTGGAGGAAGGTTTCCAGGACATTTCAGAAAGGGAGAGAACCTGGCCTTTCAGTCAACATCTATAATTTGCCAGGCACTGTGCTAAGTTTTGGGGATACAAAGAGAGATAAAAGACGATCCTTCCTCAGTCACCCTTGTGGTGAACCTATGCAAAAACACAGACCAAGGGATGCTCATGATGAGCAGCCATGGCTGGCTGGATTTGTGAGTAGCAAATGGTGTTCCCTCGATGAAATTGGCAATTCATTGGAGCTGCCACCTGTCAGCCTAGAAGTCATGATTAAGCAAGGCCAGACAGAAGGCAATCCTCCTAGTTTTCCTACCAGGCAGTTAAGAGAAGTCAATCAGCACCATTTCCTAATCCCAAGTGCCAAGAGAGCCTGTACTTGGGAACGCCAGCTTTCCAAGACCGATCTTGCCCAACCAGGTCCTTTCTCTACCAAGACAGATCACAGTCCTTGAATTTTCAGCAGTTTGGGTTACTTATTATAACCAAAAAGTCACCATCAGTTCCTGAATTTAGTTGGGAAAGGAATCTTAGAAGCCATCTCATTGAAGAGTTCTTAATTTGGGGGCCAGAAGCCTATTTTTCTCATTATTCTTTGCATCTCAACAAATGTGATTTCCTCTGTCATCCGATGAAGTTCATTTCATGAAATTAAAAATTCTAAATTAAAGAGGAATCCTTAGGTTAAAATCTCCAGATGAAATCCAGCTCCCTAACTGCTCCCCACTACCTCTGTGGGAGACAGTAGCACCAACATTTCCATCCCCATTATATAGACTGAGATTAGGCTCGCAGGTGGTACCCAGATGATTGGGGCATCAGAATACTTCAAAGTAGCAGTTCTTAACTTTGGGAATCTATGGGATAGATTTTAGAGAGCCATGAATTTGCTTTTGTAAAATATTTTAGTGGCAATAATTAGGCCACCTTTATAATCCTATGAATTTAAAAATCTTATTCTGGGAAAGATTTCACCCAACTGCTGCCCAAAATCTGTGATGCAAAAAAAAATTAAGTACCCCCTTGACCAACCAAGGTAACCCTGCCCCTTTAACTTCAACATGTTCAAGGCAGTGTGCTGTAGTCTGGCAGTCTGAAAAGACCAGGGCTGAAATCTCAGCTATTTAGATCTCCCCGAGTCTCAGTTTCCCCTTATGCAAAACAAGGATAATAATCCCTTCCCATCTGCCTCACAGGGATCAAATGAGGCTCAGTGTAAGTGGAAATCTCTGTCATCAGTGCAAGTTAACACTTCCATTATTATTGTGCAATTAGCAGAGGGCAGGGGAGGGAGGGAGCAGGGCCTGGCCTTCTTCCTTGTGGGGAGCCCTGATTTAAATTGCAAATGTCTGCAAATTGCTTTGGAGGCTCTTACTGGAAGCACCAGCCTCAGTCCAGGAAACCTGGCTTTTTGGTTCAATGTTCTTTTAGGTCTTCAGATGCACTTTCTAAATAGGCCCCTGTGATTCCTCCCCAGTCGAGGGCAGAGGACACAATGGATGCAGCTCATTTGACTCATCGCCACTTTCTGGCTTTGCCTTGTCCTTGTCCCAAACCCCAACGAGTCGATTTTCTGATGTTTCCCACTTGTGGCCATCCACTGACAAGTATAGTTGTGAATAGCTGCCCAGGACCACACCAGCTGCTTCAGAAGTAGAAGCCTGAGTGGGGTCTGCCTTCAGGGGGGCTACAGTCAGCAAAGAGACAGATCCAGCTCAGGTCTGTTTACACATGGGCAGGGACCGGCCATGACTGCTAAGGCGCTCACCCATAAAAGAAACAGAGGGCCAAACTCCGCTCAAGTCCTGAAGAACTGCTTCTAGTTTTAACTCCCCCATGCCAGGTTCTACCCCCTAAACTGAGCTATCGGTCTCCAACAAACAGGCTGAAGTTCCCACAGGCCCTTTGTTCGGTCCTTTCCATATGGGGCACCTGAGAGATGGCTCAGGAGGTAGCGCTCAGGATGAGGACGGGCTCTGTTCTCCATTTCAGAAGAGGAACCCTCCCCACTCCCACTCCCATACTTCCAGTCAGACAGATGCCCCATACCAGCCTGGAGGCCTTGAACCCTGGCAATTATCACAGCTACCAGCCAATAGGCACTCAACTGCACAGCCCACTTGGCACCTCTACAATAACTTAAGCAACTTCCTCGAAGGATGAAAAATTAACAGATGTGTCGGCCCCGGCTTGAGGTTTCAACCAGAACTTTTCAACTCAAAAGACTTCGGGGAAAGTTCTATGCTGAGAAGGTCAGGCATTCAGTAGCATAAACATTAGCCCTTTGATTAGGAAGGACTCCTTTCCCTGGGACCTTTTTTAAGTAGTAGATTTTAGGTCATCCTTAATTTCTTTCCTGACAATAGGGAAGGGGGGGTCACTGACCTACATATAGAGAGATTTTATTTTTTCTCACTCCTGATAACAATGGTCTGCACACCTGTGTGCTGCCTTTTTCTATAGGAGCCATTGAGTAGGCCATTCGCCACGGGGCAGGACTTTAAAAACCTTCCCGTCTATGAGTGCCTGGGATAAAAAATATAGATAGATAGATGGATAAATCTAGGGATCCTTCCCACCACTGAGCCATTCAGAATTCACAAGAATTCATCACGCAAAAAGGAGATTGGGACTTTAATCTAGGTGCCGTTTGAAGACGTTTGTTGCTTTAAAAAAAAGTTTTTTTAAGTTTCAATAAAATCCAGTCTCTCATTTTTCACTTTGGGTGCCAGGAATGCCCACCTTGGCCTATTAGTTAGAGTTTTCCTCAGTGACCTTTGGACAGCCACAGTAATTAGCTTGAGAGGGTGAGAGGAGTCTCAATTCACTATTCCTTCCTCTCTCTTTGGGGTCTACATCTGGCGTAATTCAACTTAATTAACAAGGAAAGATTAAAGTCCTACTATAAGGTAGGTACTTTTCTGGATGCCAGAGATCCAAAGATAAAGACGAAATTTTCCCTAATTGAATGAAGTTTATGTTCTCTGGGTGGAGATGATGTGTACAAAAATAGAGAGTTTGTGCAAAATAATATGAAGGAATATTCATTCAGAGAGTTAGTAGAAACTGGGGAGTTCAAGAAAGGTCTCACCTACGAAGTGGAATCACACAGATGGCTCAAAGGCAACCAGGCCTTGTGTATGAAATGAGCTGATATTGGTACAATGCAAAATCTGGCAAATCAGAGGTACTTAATAAGTGCTCATTGCCTATTTCTTTCCCTCTTTAAGGACACAGGGAATAACAAAACGAACAAAGAGGGAATTATTTTCCTTCCTGAACATTCCAGTGAAGATCCCTTAAGTTTTCTTTTTCTGTCACCAAAACAGGGGGAAACATAATTCATGAGCCTAGACCCATGTTTTGAAAAGAGTTAATTATCTGATCAAAAGGTTTTCTGTTTCAGGCCCAGCAGGGAGAAATTTGGGCAGAGTTAAATGAGATATTGATTCCCCTGGGGTAGGAGAAAAGTTAACTCTGAGAGGGTAAGCCCATGCAGTCTGGTGGTGATGTGACAGAAGGCAAGGGCATCAGAATGTCCCGGCACTGATGCCTTCAGCACCTTCCTGGCCACCACTTGCACACCATGAAGGGGTGCTACCACTGAGGGGGGGAGGCAAGATCTTCTTAGTACCAGGGGCATTCAACTCAAGCCAAGTCATTTATTAATGATTCACAACAGCCCTGCCAGGCAGGGGTGCCAAGGTCCTATCACCCTCATCTTTTTGAGGTGGGACTTGAGGCTCATATTGGCAACATGATGGGCCCAATTGTGTTTCAGTACTGGTAAAGGGGGAAGATGGAACAACTCTTGGTCTTTAGATGCTGCTAGTGACCCAGAGAGTCAGGATTGTCCAGGAATAGAGAGCCTCAGAGGGATCATCCATCACATTGTGCACTCTCTCTCCCTGTCTCTCCCTGTCTCTCTGTCTCTCTCTCTCTTTCTCTTTCTCCTTCTCTCTCTCATTTATTATAGTGTTAGCTTTAGAGCTAGAGAACCTGGCCTAGAATTTGGAATCCTGGCTATATATCTTATTCATTTTATGTACTTGGCAAGTCAGTAGCCCTCCCTAGTCAAAGAACCATGATTCATGTCATCAGAGATCCCAAATGGAAGAGATTTCAGAAATCATCTACCAATCCCCTCATTTTACAGTTGAGGAAACTGAGGCCCAGAGAAGAGAATTGCATTATCCAAGGTGTCCCAGCTAGTGACCAGCAGAGGCAGGATATTGAACCCAGTTCTCTGGCTCCAGAATCAGTGTATTTCTTCCCCATATCATGTAAACTTCTGTTTACTCTATTAAATAAAGAGATTGAATTAGACAGTGTCTGTAAAGTCCTTTTCAGCTCTCAGTCTGATTCTCCTTAAAAAATGAAAGAAAAGAAGAGAGAAAGAAAGAAAGGAAAGAAGGAAGGAGAAGAGAGAGGGGGAAGAGAAAGAGGGAGAGAGAGAGGGAAAGGGAGAGAGAAAAGAGAGAGAGAGGAAGAAAGAAAGAAAGAAAGAAAGAAAGAAAGAAAGAAAGAAAGAAAG
>JAJPUD010001350.1:352962-398105 GCA_023553655.1 Myrmecobius fasciatus
TCTGGCACATAGTAAAGGCCTCATAGTGATGGAAGAAAGGAGGGAAGAACAAAAAGAAGGAAAAGGAAGAAAGGAAGGAAGGAAGGAAGGAAGGAAGGAAGGAAGGAGAGAAGGAGGGAAGGAAGGAAGGAGGGAAGGAAGGAAGGAAGGAAGGAAGGAAGGAAGGAAGGAAGGAAGGAAGGAAGGAAGGAAGGAAGGAAGGAAGGAAGGAAGGAAGGAGAGAAGGAGGGAAGGAAGGAAGGAGGGAAGGAAGGAAGGAGGGAGGGAAGGAGGGAAGGAAGGAAGGAAGGAGGGAGGGAAGGAGGGAAGGAGGGAAGGAAGGAGGGAAGGAAGGAAGGAGGGAGGGAAGGAAGGAGGGAAGGAACAAAAAACTTCATCTCTATCACCATCATATGGTGACCAATATAATGACCAGAATAGTGACCAATGTTGGCATCCCCCTTCATGGTCACAACATCCTTTGAGATTCATGACAACCCCGGGAAGGCAACAATGCATGTTACAGCTTAGTTGAGTGACCTCAGGCAAATTATACAGTTTTCTTATCCATTGGACTCCTGAACACCCCAGTGAGGTAGCAAACTAGTAGAATGGATAGAGTGCTGGACCTGGAGTCAGGGTCTCAAACACTTAGCAGCCGCTTGACCTAAGAAAATTACTGAACTCTCTGCTTCAATTTCCTCACTTCTGTGTAATATATGTGTGTCCATACGGGTTGTCTAAATGTATAGTTGTAGTTCTCAGGTGGCCTGAGTAACTCTGATCTGAGGTTAACTTACCTGTTCAAAGAGGAGGAAAGCCAAGAGTTAGTTCATAATGATACATGGCAGGGAGCAGGGAAAGAGCATGCAAGCCAAAGGAATACTGTCACCAAATCTGGGAGATTTATCTTGTACTTTGGGCTAAAAGTAAAGCTTCCTGCTCTCTCAGATGATAGCAGTCCAAAGGCTAATAGGTTCAGAATCAAAGCCCCTTCTCTGAATACTCTTAGTGTGTAGGTAGCCCTTAGCTTACACTCACCAGATTGGCTTCTCCTCTCCAACTCTAGTTGCACAAAATATCATCATAAATAGTGATGAGCAAGTAAATACATTTAACCAGACTAAACAATAAACAGAAGTCAGGGAACTTATGCAGATAAAAGTAAATAATTTTTTTTAAAAGACACAAGAGAGACTGAGCTCTTCATCAAGTAACTGAATCTATCTCGGTCCATCTAAGAATCTCATTTTAGAGAATATTCTCTCTCTGCAGTCTCTATAGGAAAAGCTGGAAATCAAGGACATGTTGAGTAAACAATTTCCCCTCAATGTTTGAAGCTTCTCTGAACACATATGTCTTTAAGGAATTTCTAGCACTACCTCAAAAAGTCCCTGAGTCAAGTTTGAATTGTCATGCTCTGCCTTTTCTTGACTTATCAGGAGTCACATCTCTTCTATACACAACAGTGTACAAAACTCCATAAGCTTGAGTAGAAGTCCCAATAATACCTGTCTCACAGAGTTGTTGAGGTGCTCTACACACTTTAAAGAGCTATGTGAATATCGATGTATTATTATTTCAGGAAATATATATATAAATTAGTAAACATGCTGGGGAGTTTGAATGATAAAGGGAACTGGAGATCCTGACTGCTAATTGATCAATGGAAATACATAGGGCTATTTGACCAGAAGAGAAGGTTTGGGAGTGGGAACAGAATAGGATGGCTGCTTTCCAGTATTTGAAGGGCCACTGTGAGGAAGATGGATACCCTTCTTGGCCCTAGAGGAAAGAATTAGAAAAAGTGTTTGGAAGTTGCAAAGACAGATTCTAGCTCAGGATGAGGAAATGTTTCATGATTATGAACAGAATAAGCACAGAATGGACTGACTGCTTTGGAAGGTAGTGAGCTCCCCTCTCACTGGAGCTTTTCAAGCAAAACCAGATGACCAATTCTCACTCTGATATTATGGTTCTGAACCAAGAGTTCTCTCTAATGTTCTTCCTAACTAAAATTCTACATATTATTGTTCCCATTTTGCAAAACAAAACAAAACAAAAACCTCAGATTGATCAAGTATGTCTTACTTAAGGTAAGAAAACTGCCAGTTAGCAGAGTCGAAGCTCAAAGCCAGTGTTGACATCATCAAGTGTAGTGCCTTTTCCTATACACTATACTGTCCCCAAAGGATATTATAGAGGAAACAAGATGACAGTCACCAATCTGCTAAACCAACTGTAGAGCATTATACACACAAGGCACTTTTAGGGAATGCTTGTAAAATGCAATAAGGTAGAATAGATTGTGGCAGAGGGATATGTCACCTCCCCAACCCTATTCAATGTAACTGAGATGCTCTGGCCACCATGCTTTTGTGGAATGAGAATGTCTCTTACTCGAGTCACCAAACCAATCAAACAATAAATAGTGTGGGATAGTGGGGTGGTGCAGTGGATAGAGCAGTGGCCTTGAAGTCAGGAAGACCTGAGTTCAAAAACAGTCTCAGACACTTGACACTTACTAGCTATGTGATCCTAGACAAGTCATTTAATTCTGATTGCCTAACCCCCCCTTCCAAAAAAAAAGACCAAAAATTATTAATGATGTAAATTAGGTGAAGGAAGGAAATACTTCAAACTACTAGATGACAGCAGGTAATAACATGTATTGGGATTTGTTTTGGGGGCTTTTGGGGGATGGTGACTAATTTTTTTTTTTATTATTATTACTCTGAGCCTAGGTAGATCAAAGAAGAACTTTCCAGGGGGGTTCATTCTAGCAATGTCTTTAGAAGTCAAGCTTCAGGAGTTCTTTAAGAAAGCAGACTCCTAGGGGCAGCTAGGTGGCGCAGTAGACAGAGCATCAGCCCTGAAGTCTGAAGTCAGGAAGTCCTGAGTTCAAATCTGGTCTCAGATACTTAACATGTCTTAGCTGTGTGACCCTGGGCAAGTCACTTAACCCCAATACCCCAATTGCCTCAGAAAAAAAGCAAAAAAAATAAAAAAAGAAAGAAAAGAAAAAGAAAAGAAAGCAGACTCCTTATGCTGATACCAGAGGCAGCAAAGGGAAAGGAGTGAGCCCAGAAGGAGTGTTTCATTCTCTGGCTCCCCATCCCCATCTACTGGGTCATTGGCAAGACTGGACCAATATCAGACAATGCTTCCACGCAGAAGCCAGGAAAGAACAAACCAAACCTATGAGGGAAAAGCAACTTCAGGGAAGGTAGCATCTGAAAGGAATGCAATATCAATAATCTCCATGGACCCCATGTAAGTCAGGAGAAGTTTACAGGGATTCCTGGAAGGAGATAACTAAAAACTAAAAGTCAATTAAATCTGATGGGCTAATCGATGTCTACTGCTTAATCAGTGCTGAGCACACCGGTGGTGACTTGTGGGAAATAGTCCTGGAAGCACTCACTGATTGCTCTTGATTCCTGGGCCCTAGAACCATGTGAGGAGGAGTCTTAAACCACTTGGAGTGAACCTGGAGTGGGGCTACATTTCACTGAGCATCATGCACTGGAAAATATGAATCAATCTGATTCTGTACCCGCCTTCTCCTTCCCAGGGCCTGCTGTTGAGCACTCCTGCCCCAAGATGGGCTGTTTCTCAGATCCTTTTTGTACATGCTGTCTGAGCATTTTCCAATTGAGAAAAAGGAAAGAAAAGAAAAAAGAGGGGTTCAGGATGGTCTCAGGAAGGGCTCTGAGCCAAACCAGCTAATCCAAGGGCACACAGAGTGCTGTGATTTATACTTTATTCACTCCAAGACAGTTGGAGAATCCAATCCATGGATCCCTAACCCTAACCCTAAATGCCTCCATATTCCAACCCTAACCCTTAATGCACACACGTGTATAAGCATGTAGCCTGTACACATATACCTTGCCCATCAGTTTGGGGGTTTGCATCCATGTGGACCTGACATGCATTCAGGATCATGCACACATGTTGAATGTGTTCATACAATATAGCACATTGTGTGGGCTCAGCACACACACACACACACTTGTTCATGCTACATGTGTTTAAACTGTGTACACATATAGATGCTATTATTTATTTGTATAACACACATATTCATGTATGTTAGCCCATGAACATACACACACACCCTCCCTTCTGTAAAAGGCCCACTCCCACCTGGCCCCTGGGCAGCACCAGCTCTCTCCCATGCTGCCACTGGCCGACCTTGGCCGGGCCCATCAGAGGTGACATTGTTTCGCCTTGATGTCATCCAAGCAACTGCTTCCCTGCAGCAGTCATCCTGATGTAAGCCGACGGGCTCATCACATCCAGTTACTTAACACTGAAAACAAGATGAGGGTTCTTTGTCTCTAAGCCCCTCTGGTTTGTCACAAGGGATTCTGGCTGGGAAACATCACCCCCGATGACAGAAGGAATTTCCGGAGGCTTCATACGCCAGCTTCCAGTGTAGGAATCTCTGCTTGACCAAAAGCCAGATGGCCATCCAACAGTCACTAGACCCTAGACCTTTACGAAACAAGGACCTCTCAGACCGTCCTCTCCTCTCCTCTTCCTCAGGAGAAGGCAGGATTTTGTAAAACAATAATTGTGCACCATGGGGCTATTTCCATTGGATGGGTCCCTTGAGCTTGGGGGCATTTGCCACAAGCTATTCATTAATCTCAAAGGAGGTCTCTAGGGGAGTGCCCCAATGATCTCATTTATCCCAGTGCTCTTTGGCCTGTTCCTCAGTGACTTAAATAAAGGCACAAAAAGTATAGAAACTGTGAGTGTAGATGGCCCCAAACTGGGAAACATACTAACACCCATGATGTGGCAAGAGTGTTCTGGCTGGCTCCAGAGAGCAATAGGACAAGCAATGGGCAGAAGTGTCAGTGAGAAAAATGGGAAACCTCTTTTTCCTTCCAGCCAGCCAGAATCGGCCGGGGCTGCCCCAGGAGATGGCATATTCCTTTTGTCTAGAGCTCATCAGGACAGGCTGGATGACCACCTGCCCAATATGACATAGGGGGGTCCCAATTTTGAAGCAGATCATGTGATAATGTCATTCTATGCTGTGCTCACAACACTGATGCAGGAATAGATGGGAAGCCAGTGAGATGTCTTTCTAGCAAAATATGGTGACTCTGGGGGTTGGGGTGCAGCAGTTCTAGAGTGGCTTTCCCTGTGGGTCTGCTTCTGTACCCCTAAACTCTGCTGTGTCCCTGAGGAAGGTTTGTGCAAGTGAATGGAAGGAGCTGAACACAGAGAAGTATTAGTAGCAATTTTATCCTTGTCCACATCTTGGGAAGCTCTCCCTGCAACCTGAGGAAGCCCACATAAAAACTCACAAAGGCCAACTGAGTTTGGCAGAGACTCCCAGGCTATGGGCTCTATCTTTTTACGTACCCCAGTGATCCTCAAAATGTCTGATGGATGTAGTAAACAGAGTGCATGGACACCCACAAGAGACACAAAGGAGGCCATTTGGCTTGTGGGGAGGCAGGAATAATTCATGTGACCAATCACGATGGCTGATTTCATCTGAGGAAACTTTTATCAAGATTTTCTAGCTTCTCTTGGGGACCCAGTTCTGATCTTTTGCAAGAGACCCAGTTCACTGCATTTCAGATTTAGAAGAGGAAGGGTCCTCAGAGGCCACCTCATCCAACTCCCTCATCTCAGAGATGAGGAAACTGAGGCACACAGAGGTTTAAGTCATGGGCTGGAAGTCACACATGTCATAAGAATTGGAATTGAGCACAGGTTTTTGGATTCCAAAGACATAAGGGCCAATTTTTTTTTGGTTGGAACACAGTGTGCATAAAAGACAAAAAAAATATGTTCAATAAACTTAGACAGGTATACTGGAACCAAACTGTGATGGACTTTGTGAAGGTTTCTTTTTTCTCCTGGAGAGGCAATGGCCATTGTCAAAGGAGGGTATGGCTTAAGAAAAAGCTTCAGCTCTTCATCTTCCTTTTGTCCTTGGAAAGTCACAGACCAGGCCTCTGACTGAGCAGTGTCATATTCCTTAAAATTACATATATAATGTTGACAGGGCTTAGTCTAGGTGAATTTGGCTCAAATTAATTATTTCTCTATTGCTGGTAATAAAGGGAGGCAGTGGGAGATATTGCTTCCCTTCCTGTCTCCTAGGAGTTTGACAGGATACTTCTAATTGAAGATGATGGGAGGTGGGGAGGATCCAGGGAGGGTGTGTTTATCTGAGTTGCACCAAATCAGAAGCTGTTTAAACAGCAATGTCTCCTTAATCCCCAACCTGGGAAGTCTGGACACACAGTGACTTTGGCATTCTCAGATGGGAATGATATGCTTAATTCAGGACTGAGGCTCTTCACTAGTTGACTCTTGGGTGTTTTTGATTTCTGCCTGTCTGTTAGCAGACAAAGCCTGTTCACAGACCCCAGTCTCAGGCCTGTGGTGCCCAGGTCAAAACTGGGCAACTAGGACAGCTAGGTGGTGCAGAGCTAGAGTAGCAGCCCTGAAGTCAGAAAGACCTGAATTCAAATCTGGTCTCAGACACTTAACATTCCCTAGCTGTGTGACCCTGGGCAAGTCACTTAACCTCAATTGCCTCAGGGGAAAAAAACTGGGGTTTCCAGTTTTTCTTTCAAGTCTATGGATAGCAGTCTCCTATTGGCAGGGTCCATAGGCTCATAGGCTGATCTGGAAAAAAATTCTCAGGGGATACACATTCCAAGTTCCTCATGTTACAGAGGAGGTCTAGAAAAGTTACCGGACTTGGTTGAGGATCATGCAGCTAATATAAATCAAAAGTGGACTTTAATTCAGATCCTTTGAATCTAGAGCCTATGATATAAAAGCAAGGTAGAGAAGAGTGAAGGAGTCAGGAACAATTCCTTTCATGAAGTTCTAAGGGAATGTTAGCTTGAAGTTAAGTTGCAGATCACATGGATAGGGTACCTAGAACTCATCTATTATGGTAACAATGAGCTTCCCTTTCTTATTGGTCCAAGATCAGGAAGAGCTCAGCACATACCTGCTCTTTGCCTCCTGCCTCCCCTTGGCCACATTTTATAAGCCTGGGCTTCTTTTAGTAGGGTTTTTTCCCTCAGACCAATGAAAACTCTCCAGAGAAAATTCTCCAGAAAAAATTTTCTTAAGCCATCCCTTCTTTTGACAATGGATATTGGCTCGCCATTGTCTCCAGGAGAAAAAAGAAATCTTCACAAAGTCCATCACAGTTGGGTTCCAGCCTACCTCTCTAGGTTTAATGAACATGTTTTTCTCTTTTACACACACTGTGTTCCAACAAAAAAATGGCCCTTATGTCTTTGGAATAAAAAAAAAATCAGTTCTTATACTTATGTGTGACTTCCAGACCATAACTTAAACCTCTGTGTGCCTCAGTTTCCTCATCTCTAAAATAGAGGTGGCCTGGCATCCAGTGGGCATGGGGCCCCAGAAAGCTCTCTGCTGTTCTTAGAATTCAGGGATTGGTGTGGTGGCTTATACCTGGGGACAATAACTTAACGTGTCAATCTGCTAGGAAGAAATGCAGCTAAGCTCTATATGAAAAAATGAGAGTCATATCCCAGGCAGTTGGATGAAGGATTCGGGCCCATTGGCTCCTTAGAAAGGTTCCATTTTGCAGAGAATAATCCATGCTCAGGATCATGGCTTGGGCAGTCATAGAGAGTGGGGTCCTTTTTCCTGTAAACTCTGGGAATGGAGGATATGTTTATAATAATAATAATAATAATAGCCACTTCCAAGGTGGGCAGAATGTTTGGAAATGAGTAGGTTGCCTCACTTATATAACATCAGTCGAGACTCACAATAACCCTGAGAAAGAGGGTGCTCCAGGTGTTATGATCCCCAATTTATATATGAGGAAAGGGAGACTCAGAAAGCCTCCTAACTTGTTTAGGTCATACAGCCTATAAGAGGTTTTGAACCCAGCTCTTTGTCACTCAAAGTCCAGCACCTTAACTACTATGATTCCATGCTCTTCTTTTCCTTTCAACTTCAGGATTGTATTCCCAGATCTTTGCATGTTTGTCATCCATCCATTCAGTGACTGCCATCTGAATGGCACTGAGAACCATTCTGTCTCTAAATGAGACAGAATGTCCTAAAGCACTGTCCTAAAGCACTGAGAATAAAAAAAAATCAAAAAGAGACCTTCTTGCTCCTTAAGGACCAGGTCCTGCCTTTATATCCCTAAGCACCTAGCAACAAGGATTGTTGACTGAGTGACTGATTACTTAGGAAGATACTTTCTAATTGTTTTTCTGACTATTTAGAAAGATACTTTCTAATTATTTGTCTGGCTGACTCCTTAGAAAGATATTTTATCATTGTTTGACTACTTAGAGAGATATTTTGCAATTGCTTGACTGACTGACTATTTAGGAAGAATACTTTCTAATTGTTGCTATTTAAAAGATACTTTCTAATTGTTTTTTTCTGATTATTTTGAAGAACACTTTCTAATTGTTTGACTAACTAAATCATTACTTAGGAAGCTACTTTGATTACTTAGGAAGATTTATTTTGTTATTGTTTGACTGATTGGCTGATTACTTCAGGAGATAGTTTGTAATTGTTGACAATTACAAATAAGAGAGGGCTACAGGGTATGTTGGGAGTCAGGGATATTTGAGCCCTTGCTCAGCTGCTTGCTCTCTTCTCTGTCTGGACTCATTTTCCTCATCTGTGGTATGAGGAGGTTGGACTCAATGGTGATTCCCTTCAGTTCTGTAACTATGATCCCATGATCCCCCTCCAGGTCTGAATGAATCTATGTCTTAGGCTTCAGAAAAAAAAAAAAAAAAGCTGAAACCTGACTCCTGCTGCTAAGGCAAATGTTCCACTTTGGACAGTTCTGAATATTCAGAAATACTCCCTTAAATCCACCCCACATTTGCCCCTTTACCACTGCCAGATCCCCTGGGGCCAAGTTGAACAAGTGAATCCCTCATCCACAGGATAGTCCCTCAAAAATTTGGAAACAGACACCACATAAATGTTCTCTGCTCCAGATTAAATATCCCAGAATCCTTTGGTCAGTGGCTATAGAGACTCTTCACCATGATGACTGTCTTCCTCCATTTGCTCTCCAGTTTGTCAATATCCTCTTTTAAACTATCGTGGCTAAATTTGAACATCTCCCTCCTCCTCAATCTTGATGTGGTAACACAAGGGACAATGAGACTGTTTTCTCCTTCAACCTAAACAGGAAACCTGTTAAGGCATCCCATTCACCTCTAACCTAGGGCCATTTCTCTAAGATTACAATATCTGGATGTAGGGACAAAGCTTGTAGTCCTAGAATTAGCCAAATTTAGGTGGCTTACTTAAAGGTCACGACTCATAGCCTGGGCTTCTCATAATGTGATGGTATATCCCCAGATTCTTTAGAGCTTTCAGGGAGGAGAGGATTCTGCATGGTGATTAGAATTTAGCATGACCTTGTTAGATGGTAGCAATTCTACTTCTAATTAGCATGTCTAATGGCCAGGAGAGGAGCAACAGGAGAAGTGAAGACCATATTCTTGTTCATCATCCCCAGTGCCTAAGTGGGTGGTTCAGTGATAGACTGATGGACCTGGAGTCCAAGATCAAAAGCAGTCTCAGACACTTTCTAGTCATTTGACCCTGGATAAGTCATATATCATCTTTCTCTAGCTCAGTTTCCTCATTTGTAAAATGGGGATAATAAAATCATCTCCTGGGTCTTTATAAAGACAAGATGAGATGATATTTGTACAATACTTAAAACTTAAAACATTATATAATTACCAGCTATTACTATTAGGCTGTTGCCTAGAATATAGTAAGCATTGGATGGATAAATAAAAAGCATTTGTTAAGCTCTGGTTATGGGCTAAGCATTGGGGATATGAATAGAAAATCAAGCCCCCCTCCCTGCCCTCCTGGAGTTTATATTCTAGTGAGGGAGCAACAGCATAAAGAAGTGGCTTCCAGGAAGGGGCATTTGTGTTGTCAGGGAACAGATGGACAAATGCTCTGTGCCCAAAGAGGTGAAAGTTTATCTGCCTTTATTTCCTTATACAAAATCTATATGTGTCAGTGTGAGATTTCACACACACACACACACACACACACACACACACACAAACACATACACACGCTCCATTGTTCCTAGGTCTACATCCTAGGGTCACGAAGAACAAGTCTCATCCCCTTCCATGTGACTGCTGACTATAAATAGTTCCACTGCCTTGAGTTGTTAGAATAAGAGATGAAAAAATGGAGGGGGGGAGGGAAATGAGGGTACTTGTATGGCAGCAGAGTAGGTGTCAAGCAAATGACATGCAGATGGTGTGGTCTGCTGAGTGAATTAATAGAATGACTGATTAGTGAATTAATGACAGAAGGAAAGGTCTGGGACACAAGAAGGGTTTCCCTGGTTCCTGGAACCCAGTGAGCCAGGGCTTTATATTGGTTCCTACATGGGTGGATGCCTTGTGATGTTTTCAGTGTGTTCCTGAAAAGCTGTTTGTAAATAACATTTTTGTTATTTTAAGGCCCCAGTGGGGCTTCTTATCTAAAGGGCTATTGGCCCCCAGCCTGGATCTGGGATTCACCCCCTCTGCATTTCTAGTTGCTTACTCATCTCATGCTCCTCTCACCCCTAATCTGCTGCTTTTTATTCCCATGACATTGAAGCTCTGGCTTCTCCCTCACCACCAACAGGGTTCTGAATTAACCCAGCTACATTCTGATCCCAAGGTTGAAAGTTTAAATCTTAAATCTGAAGCAGAATAGGACATCCTACCCTTCAATTCAA
This sequence comes from Myrmecobius fasciatus, assembly GCA_023553655.1. Taxonomy (NCBI): domain Eukaryota; kingdom Metazoa; phylum Chordata; class Mammalia; order Dasyuromorphia; family Myrmecobiidae; genus Myrmecobius; species Myrmecobius fasciatus. The sequence goes on from JAJPUD010001350.1 coordinate 363,716, forward strand.
AAGATCATAAGATTAAATCTGAAAGGGACCCAAAAGTCTACTTACTTTGGGAGATCAAGAAAGCAAGGCATTAAGAAATTAGGGTGACTGAGACAGCTAGTTGGTACAGTAGATAGAGCACCAGCCCTGAAGTCAGGAGGACCTGAGTTCAAATGTGGTCTCAAACACTTAATACGTCCTAGCTGTGTGACCCTGGGCAAGTCACTTAACCTCAAAAAAGAAAGAAATTAGGGTGACAGGTAAGTAATAACCACAATTCAACCCTGACCTTCTGACTCCTAATCTAATGCCTTTTCCACTGCACTATCCTACCTCAAATAAGACCTTCAAGTCATCAGTCTCAGAAACAGAATGAAGAACATTAGAATAACTAGAGAACAGTTTCAGGGGAGGAAGATCTGGGGGTAATAGTGGACCAAAAGCTTGCCACGAATCAAATGTGTGATTTGACAACCAAAGAACTCTCCTAGGCTACATTAAGAGAGACACAGTTCACTTTGTCATCTTTAGCCATACCTGGAAAGTTGTGATCAGTCTTAGGGAGCCCATGATTATTGTCCTTAGTATCTGAAAATGTAGCATGGAAAAAAGATGAGATTATTTTTTTTATTTGACCCCAGACAGCAGAACTAAGAGCAAGCAATGAAGAGGTAATGAATGTCAAATTTGGATGTCAGGTGACAAGAATTTCTTCACAGTTAGAGCTAGAGAAAATGGCACAGGCTAATTTAGAAGGGAAGGGATTACCTATAACTGAAGGGCTTCAAGCAGAGGTTGAAAGCTGGCTTATCGGAGATGCTATAAAGGAGATCCTGGGACTAGATGGACACTGAGATCCCACCAAAATGTGAGCTTTTATGATTCTATCTATGATAACATTTGATTCAATGTCAGGTGACACAGTGGATAGAGCACCACGCCTGAATTCAAGACCCTTACTTGCTGTAAAATGAGACTAATCATAATGTAAAATGCCTCCAAGGGATGTTGTGAGAATCAAAAGAGATCATTGTAGAGAGTTTTGAAGACCTGAAAGTATTATGTAAATGTGTAGTAGTAGTAGTAGTAGTAGTAGTAGTAGTAGTAGTAGTTGTTGTTGTAATGGTGATGGTGATGAGCGTGGTAGTAATGGTATTCGTAATAGTAACAGTATTAGTGGTAGTAAGTGCTGCTGTTGCTGCTGCTATTATATTATTATAGGGAACAGAGCACTGGACTTGGAGGCAGAAAGACCTGGATTCAAATCTCACCACAAACACTGTAGTAGCTATGATTGAAAACAAGTCACATTGTGTCTCTGATTTCCAGTTTTCCCACCTGTAAATTGGAGATAATAGTTGTTGGAGTACTTTTGTCACATGGGAAGTCATTAGGTTTAAATAAGATAATGAAGGGAAGAAGCTTCCTACACTTAAGGCACTGTCGATGTCATGGGGGAGGGGAGAGAAGAGAGGGGATCAGATACAATCAGATCCAATACAATTGATGTAGGAAATCTGAATGAGGAAATGCCCTCTTCCCATGCAGATGGCCCCTGTCCTATAAATTATAGCATTAAAGAGTTGTCTAGGTCATTTTCTATCATAGCAATGCCATTTACTACTACTACTACTACTACTACCACTACTACTACTACTACTACTACTATTACTACTACTACTATTACTACTACAACTACTATTACTACTACAACGACGACTACTACTACTACTACTACTACTACTACAACTACTGCTGCTGCTGCTACTACTACTACTACAATCACCGCCACCACCACTACTACTGTTACTGCTGCCACTGCTGCTGCTGTTGTTAATATACTGTTACAATAGTACTACTACTACTATTACTTGTCACTGTTACTTCCACTTTGACAACTACCATTACTCCATTTGTAGTATCTGTAGTATAAACACAAAGTATGGGTTCTTTAGTATTTTGGCAGTTCATACCTAGAAGGCTGCGTACTTCATAATGCTGGCGTCCTTTACAGGATAACTGGTAGAACAAGATTTAATCAGATGGAATTAATGACATGTAGGGCTACTGTATACCAGTCATTGTGTTAGCTAACATGGAGAAAAAGACAAAAATGAAGCTCTAAGTGCCCTCGGGGAGCTTATATTCTCCTGAGAGTTATCAAAAATAATAACCGAGTTCTCTCTTGTTCCAAATGCTTGTCTCAGGCATTAGATTGCTAATGGGCCAGTGACATTGTTCCTCTAGCCACATTTCCATCTTCCCTTGACAGATGTGCCCAGACGCTTGTGAAACATGGTGCCCGGGTAAACCAAGCAAGCAGTGAGGGCCAGGAAAGCCCCCTTCACATTGCAGCAAAGCATGGCCTCCCAGATCATACACTTCTGTACCTACAACATGGGGCCAGTGTGGACAATAGGAACAGCCACGAAGAGACCCCCCTCAGTGTGGCTTGTGGCCGAGCCCAGGAGCCCAATGACCAGGAGCCCTATTTGGAGGTGTGCCGCCTGCTACTACGCCATGGGGCAGATGCCAACACCACGGATGAGGAAGAGAAGAGTCCCCTCCACAAAGCCTGCAAGAACGCCAGCTACCTCCTGGTCCAGCTACTGCTACAGAACCAAGCCAAGGTGAACGTTTTTGACTACAATGGTACCTCCCCCATGGCCTGTGTTCTTCAGAGTGCCTCTTTCAAGAGGGAGTGCAGACCCCATAGGACCGTGCAAACGCTCCTCAACCATGGCTCCCAGAGGATCTGGCCTGGGGCTTTTGAGAAGGTATGAGTGGGAAAAGCTGGCTAGATTCACCAGCCATTTGTCTGGCAGGTATATAGGAGGGAGGGGAGCTTATTGACTGCAGGCCCAATATAAGTCAATAGTGTTGAATGAATGAATCATAGATTCAGAGCAGGAAACAGCCTTAGAGGTCATCTCCTCCAGAAATGGACTTTCAGAGAGATGAGCCTTGCATTGTGAATGCTCCCTACAAAACACATGGTTTTAGAAGCTTGTTCAATGAATGGGTATGAATTAAGAGGTAGAAAAGGTCCTAAAAATCACTTACTGGGATTGATCTGGGGTGGCAATAAGAAAGAGTTTAAGTAATAAAGAAGGACTATCTCTCTCCAGAAATAAGGAGATATGGAATGACCTCTCAGGATTTTGTCTAATCTTCAACAGCCCTGGGAGCAGGGAAGTGTTAGAGATATTACAAGGAGTGGAAGGAAGATGCAGAGCTGGGCTTGGAGTAAGGAAGACCTGAATTCACTTATGAGCCACCTGACCCTGAGCCTCAGTTTCCCCATGTGTAAACTGAGAGGGTTGGACTAGATGGTCTCTAAAGTCTAGTCCTTCTCTGGAGCAGGGCTCTATGTCTCATGGAAATCAATGACAGAGAGGACGCAGTGACTTACTTCTATCCTCAGGCTTGGCCGAACAACTGCTGATACCGAATAATACCCTGGATACTTTGATCATAGAAAATCAAGCAGGCGGTAGAGGTGGAAAGGGGCTATGGGACCAACAGGGAAGCCCCTCCAAGGAGGTAGATGGAGAGAAGGTAAAAGGCACAGCTCCCCACCCCAGCCTTCTGTTGACTTGGTTGTGACAAGGAGCAGCACCAGCTTTGGCTTGGTCATGGTGGAGTGAGTGCTGGGATCTCCCCTAGAGAAAGGACTCATCACGCAAGGTTCAGCTAACTCAGCAACTGACCAGAGCTTCCACACCCCACAAAGGCAGTCCCCAAGGCCAGAGTGCACAGGGCAACTATGGAACATCCCAGAATATGCAATCCGTGGCCAACAGCTAGACTTTAAATAGAGTCTCTGAACACCCATAGTGCTCAGAATTGCTGAGGTCGGAGGTTTCCCAGACACTGTGTGACACATTTTGGTCTTGTGGAGCCCAGATAAAAGGAAGTTCCCTAAGGCAGAAGGACAGGCAGCAGTGGACAGAGCTGCTCAGAGACTCCAGGGACATGAGTCTGAATTGTGTCACTGGCCCCGAAGCAGTGAGTCAGCTGTACCAGGCTTCTCTGCCTCTGTGACTCCAATCATTCCCAATCCAGGGTTAACAAGGCAGCTCTACTCAGATCGAGGAGAAAGCCCTTTGGAAGTGAACACTTTGGTCATAAGAAATCCATATTACAGAGGTGGGGGGGAGGCTCTGGGACCAGCAGGGAACCCCTTCCAAGGAGGTAGAAGGAAAGAAGGTAAAAGACATGGCTCCCCACCCCAGCCAAGTCAACAGAAGGCTGAGGGTGTCACCCTAGAAGGCCTTGGACCAATGCCCCACTTAACCGGTTCTACTATCCCCTTCATTCTTCCCTTTAGGAAAGAGACTCTCAACCTTTCTTGTGTCCTAGACCCTCTTGGCAGACACTCTGCTGAAGCCTTTCTCAGAATAATGTTTTTAAATACATAGAATTGAGTAGGTAAGACTCCAAAGGAAACCAATTATATGAACTGGGGTTGTTAGAATATTTTAAAATAGGTATATGGACCTCACCTGGCTTCAGAAGAATTGAATTGACTTTATGGTCCTGAACCCACCAGCAGATGTTTGTACCCTCGCTATTGAGAGCACATCAATTCTAGGAGTCTGCTGGATGCTTAATTAATTGAATTCTCATTCAACCATAGAAAGTTAGATCATGAAGATCACCTAGTTTAACTCTGTCATTTTTTCAAATCAAATACTGAGGCCCAGAGAACACATATGGCCAATCTAAAGTCACACAGGAAGCTGGTGGGATTTGGCTGGCCCCATCATCATCCAAGATGACCAAGGTCTCATCCCAAGCTCATGAGAATTTCAACAGCTTCAAGGGGAGGGAAGAGACTTAATGAGATCATCTGCCCTGACTCTCAGCCCTTGAATGAAACTTGGGACCCTGAGAGAAGCTGTGACATGCCTCAGGTCACAGTGAGACAAAGCCAGGATTAAAATACGCATCTCTGTGTTCTCATTAATAATCATCGTAACTGGTGTTGACATAATATTGTAAGGTTTGCAAAGCATCTTATGTATATTCTCTCCTGTAAGCTTCACAATAACCCAGAGAAGCAGGTGAGATAACTTGTACCCATTTTACAGATGAGGCAACTGAGTCCCAGAAAGATTAAAAGACTTGCCCAGAGTCAGACAACTAGTGAATATTAGAGGTGAAAATCTAAGCACAGGGTTCTTGCCATGATCCAAGGCTTCTATGTACCTAGTTCACCTCTGGCTCCTGAAAGTGGCACACATATCTTAGGGAAACAACATGTAGTGGGAAACAGGCTGGCCCTGGGGTCGAGTCAGAAGCTGTGTGTTAGAATCTTGTCCCTGCTACCTCCTACCCTTGCAAGCCCAATCAAGGATGCCCCCACTCTGGGATGTCTTCTCATCATAAAACAAAGGGCTTTGGATGAGGGATCCCTTCAATTCCCCATTAATAAACTTGATTTACATTTCCCAGGATTATCGGGGGTGATGGATAAAATTAGGTCACCCAGAGTCAGAGCTGGCCATTCTGATGCTTGGAGCAGGAGGACATGACAGGTGGACTCAGATCAATGCTTTAAGACCAAGTCAGCTTAGAATGGAGCAAGACCCCAGATCTAGGGAACAGCAGCATCCTGTGCCAAAAATAGGACAGAGCTCTGAGCCATCCAGACCATGAGCAGCCTGATCCTGACTGGGCAAATTGACACTGAGGGGACAGAGGGATAGAGAGGAATGGTAGGAAGAGGGAGATAGGGCTATGAGAGCAAAGGAACCACAGGGGAAAAGAAGAGCCTCCTATTGTATTCTTCCTCCTAACTGAGAGACAATGCATAAGAGTACTGACCTCACTATCACAAAGATATGAGTTCAAATCCCATCTCTGACACATATGACTGAATGATCATGATGGGTGAGTCACTTACCCTCTCAGTGGTTCAAGCAACTGTCCTCACAGATTCATATAATTGGAAGGAAAGAAGCCAAACTGCCTCAGAGCGGGAAGTTCTTCATTGGGAGTTCCTTATTTTGATGACAATTTTTTTAATCTTCCTAATTAGGTGCTGGATTGAGTTGTTTTTTCCTCCTGAAGGAACACAAGTGCTATTAGCACCCTACAAATTTTGATTCCCTGAGGCAAAGCCCCAGTTACCTCACCCTGGTTATGGCCCTGCATCAGCGATACTCCAAAACAGGCAAGGGCTGGAGTGATGAAAAGTGGGCTGCTGGCCCAGGGACTGTGCTTTGCTCTCCCTTGGAGAGGGAACGGGGAAACTCATAAATACCTTAGCCCTGGTTTTCTTGTTCTCATTTGATCCCTCCATCTACATCTAAAGCAATGTGCCTGTGTGATTTCTTCCCTCAATTTTCTTTCTGCCGCCTCATTAGCCGGAGAGAGCGTGTGTGAGCACTAATGACATCAGCATGTCAGGAGAATGTGGCCACAGCAGCTCCAGCTCGGCTCCCTAGCAGACAGCAAGGAGAAGGAGGAGGAGGCAGAGGGGGAAGAGAAGGAGGAGGGAGAGGAAGAAGTGAAGAAGAAGAAGAAGAGAAGGAGAAAGAAGAAGAGGAGAGGAAGAAAAGGAAGGAGAGGTGCAAAGGGAAGGAAAGGAGGAGGAGAAGGAAGAAAGAAGAGAAAGAGGAGGAGGAAGGAGAGGAGGAAGAGGGAGAGGTGGCAACAGAAAGATTTAGATTGTGTTGACATGAAAATACTGAAGGCAGCCAGCCAACTGGCAGGGTTGGCAGGGAAATGCTGCAAGCTGGGGATGGGAGGGGGCAGGTGGACCAGGGAGCCCCAGAGAGGTGGAACAGAGAAGAGATAGAAAATGAATTCCTGAAGACAGACAATAAGACTTGGTCACAGTCTAGAGACCCAGGGAGGGAGGGGAGGGAGAGCTTGTACTCTCCATGGATTTCTTGTCACTGAGGAAGGCAACCATGGGGTGGGGGGAGAAAAAAGGGGAAGGAAGAGGAGGTGACGCTCTGTATTATGTGAAAGCTTTGAGAGTCATTCAGCTTTTTATTGAGTCAGTGGGTGAAGAGCCTTTCAGGGACACTGGGGTCTCTCCTTAAATAGGAACAATGGCTGAGAGGTTAAAGCTGATGGAATACCAGAAAAATTCAAACACCAATAACTTAAGTGGGGTGACTGGAGCCCAAATGTAGAGGATGTGGAAGCACTTGTGCTGCTTCAGTAGCAAAGAGAAGTGTAAAAAAAAAAAAAAAAGTGGATCCAGAGGCAAGGGACCTGGGTTCAAATCCTAGCTCTGATTCTTATAACTTGTGTGACATTAGATAAATAGTTCCACTTTCCTGGTCCCCAGTTTCCTCATTTGCAAAATGAAGGGATTGAACCAAAGTGTAAGGTCCCCTCCAGTGGTAGGTCTATGATCCTAGGGATCTGTGTATACTTAGGTAAGTAAGCCATTTCATCTCTAGGGTCCTGTTTCCTCATCTGTAAAATGAGGGGATGGTGCAAGATGATTTCTAAGGTTTCTTCACTTCTAATTTTATGACTCCAAGAACTGCATATGCATCCTGCCTCTCTGACTGATTATCTGCTTGACTTTGGGAAAATAACAACTCCCTCCCCCCAGACCTCGGCCTTCTCATCTGTAAAATGATGTCGATGAATTAGATTGTGGTCCCTCACAAGTGGAAATCTGCCTGTTTGTATATGTCTCTCTCTGTCTCTGTTTCTCCCTCTCTCCTCCTCCTCCTTTTCTTTCTCTCCCTCCACCATGTTTCACAGAAGAAACAGATTATAATTCTATTTGGCTCAAAACACAGAACCAAACTAGAGAATGCAAACATCTTGTTTCTCCACAGCTCACCAGGAGAAAACACAGGGGTGTCAAGAGTCCTTTCTGAAATTTAGAAAAGCTGAGTCCAGAGCTATATACACTTCCTTCCTCAGACTAATTCCCTCCAGCCAATGCTTCTCTACTTTCTTCCCCTGATTTTGCCACATTGGCCATCACTAAGTCTTCCAGCTCACTCTCAGGGCTCCTCCTTTAGACTTAAGTTTCACAGCTGCATTTGGAGGTGGAAGTGGGTAAGGATGACCAGTAACCTCCCATTTCATAGAATCTTTGGGGTAGAATGGAGCTCAGTGACCTCTCACTGTTGTAGCCTTTCCCCATATCCTGATAAAAATGGCATCCAGCCTCTGGAGAAAATTTACAGAAAGGGAGTGACAACACCTCCTGGGCCAGCTCTCATTGTTGTGAACTCCCCCTGACATTAAGCTTTAATTTGCACCTTGCACCTTGCACTCATCACTCTTCTTTCTACCCACTACAGCCAAGAAGAGTTCAGCTAATCCCTCCTGCCCATGGCAGCCCTCCAATCACTTGGAAGGAATAGCTGGGTTCATCCTTAAGAGGTTTTTCTTCTCCAGGATCATCAATTAATGGTCATATAACCAAAACTCAGAGACCTTTACTATCCTAGTTTGCTCTATGGAACATTCTCCATTTCATCAATGTCCTTTTTAAACCACAGCACCCAGACTCCAAATGTGCCCCTGACAGGGACCATCATCTTTTGGGGCAGCTAGGGGGTACTAATCACATGGAGCACTGGAGTCGGGAAGGCTCATCTTCTTGAGTTCAAATCTGGCCTCAGACACTTAAATTCTCCCAAAAACCAGGTCCTGAAGTCTTGTGCATCCACTCCAGAAGTCATTGGGATCCTTTTCAACTCCTACTCAAAGCTCCGGGTCTCAGAGAAATGGAGAGAAGTAATTCCTGAGGATGTGTTTCAGGTAAGTAAGTAGCTTCCTTTTTCATTTAATATTCCCTTCTAAGGTCAAAAAATTATTCCTCAAGGAATTCTTTTCCTTCAAGGCTAAATTGCACATGGAATTTGGTGGAACAATACTATCTGAGTAATCTTAGATCCAATTAGATATCGGAGAAAAGAAAGAATGGAAAGATGGACTCATTTATTTTTTAATCTAGAACTTCTTTCCTGACTACTTGTCCTTAAAGAAAGACTATGCATTAAGGAGGATAATTACTATTACTTCTACTACTACTACTATTACTTCTACTTCTACTACTACTACTACTACTACTAGTAGTAGTACTACTAGTAGTAGTCACTTATAGTCTTAAAAAGGGGTGTCTGGTCACTGGGCAAATAAGTAATTTACCTAGGGTCACATAGCCAGAACACATGTAAGATATATTCTAATCAATTCAAATAGATTCTCTGTTGCATTTATTAATTATGCCTCTGATTTATTAATTGGTTCAAAGAAGGCAAATAAAACTTGTACACACCTAGTTGTCATTCCTGACTGACTGAGCTGTGTTCTCACCTGAAAAAGGGATCAAAGCTAAATGGGGCCAGGTAATTGGCCCCTAGCCTTTTACCTCCAAAGAGACTCCACCCCCACCTCCACCCAAAGTGGTATCAGAAGCAGGACTTACACAGCCAGGTCTCTATGATTCTAAGATCTCTATGATGATGTCTTTCATCATGATCACCGGAAAGCACTTTTTGGCCCTTGTAGGTAACTCTAAGCCAGCAAGTGTTTTGAAGGCCTTTTGGACTGGGAGTCTGAAGACTGAGGTTTGCTTCCTAACTTGAAAATTTTATGATTCCAATTTTCTAACATCACATATGCCTTTTTGGTAGAAGGAGGCACATATTAAATAATGTGTTTCTTTTGGTTAAGGAATACCATATATACCCTTTGGATAAATAAATGAAAAAAATTAAAAATAAATAAATGAAGCATTAAGTATGCACTAGGCACTAAGCATTGTGTGTGAAACACTAGAACACAGACAAGTAAGACTCTTTGCCCTCTAGGAGCTTACAATCCACTGGGGGAAGATAACACAGAAGGGAGAGGAGGCTGGAAAAGGGATAGAGGGAAGGCTACTATCAAGGAGATAAAGAGGAAGTCTGGAAGGGGAGGTGAGTTAAGAGGGCAGTGAGCACTAGGACTCCACCGGAAATGGCAGTTGTATTTGGATCTTCCCAATCAGGGAAGTGAGCCTCAGGGTAGAAGCATCTCCAAGGTAGGAAGGCAGGTGATGAGGTGATGGGCAACTCTGAATGTTACTCCTGAGGACCAGCTAATTGTAGCCCAGCTCCTCCCCGGCCTGACCTGTGCCTCTCCTCTGCTTTCCAGATGTACCAGCCTTTTTACCAGTCTCTCTTCATGCTCTCTCACACCCCAAGATGTCTGCAGCATCTGTGTCGCTGTGTGGTCCGCAAGCACCTTGGCAGCAAGTGCTGGTCCTGCATCCCCCGGCTGCCGGTACCAGAACCTCTGAAGCATTATCTCCTGCTGGAGCCAGAGGGCTTGTTGCTCTGAATGGCTCTGAATGGCCTGGGCCACTGAGTCTGAGGAGCCTATCATTAAATCGCTTTCATTTCAAAGCTCTTGTCACAGCCCTGGCATGGTCAGGACTTTCCAGATGGGCTAACAGCTCACAAGCCACCCCCTCCCCAGATCCTTAAGACTGTCACTACCCAAAGCAGCCTAACATGGCTGGAATTGGACATTTCCATGAGGAAGAAAAAAGCCATTGACCCATCTACAACTTGTTGATGGCTTACTATAAATTAGGCAAGGTGCTGGAGACATAAAGAAACAGTGTCTGTCCTCAAGGAGTGATATTCTAATGAAGGGAGGCAACATGTAAAGCCCCAGATCTAGACAAGCTTCTGCAAGTTCACACAGGGGAAAAAAAAGCGGTCTCGAGGGAGGGAGAAAGGGAAGGGGTCAGGTCCTAAACTGGCAAAGTTTGGCTTATGGGTCCTGACTTCATGGGATTCTGCCTCTAAATTGGAGGCTAAAGTGACCCATGAAATCTTGGCCCTTTCTTAAAGAGTCCTGAACAGTAATAATCTCTGACATTGATCCAGCCCTTTGGGCTTAGCAAAGTGTGGGACACATATTCTCACAACCACCCTGTGATGTCAATGCCATTACTCTAGCCACTTTACAGAAGAGGAAACTGAGGTCCATCAGTGAAATACACTATTTCATTGTTGGAACCAAGTCTTCTGACTCCCAGTCCTGCCCTTTCTCCCTCCTACCAGGCACCTGGAGCTCTCCTTAGCTACACCTGTCATCACATCTTTTCACATCTTGGTGATTCCCTCTGGTCTGTCCTTGTTCGTGTAAGATACAGAAAAAGATTGAACAGGGGTCCCAGATAACAAAGATCAGACAGTTCAGCTGTCCCATTAACATTGGACTCTGGCCAATGGCAAGCCTTGGTTGCCTAGCCAAAAATAAAGGGAGAACCTGAATCCACTTCAATTCAACAAACATTTAATAAATGCTTAGTCTGTCAGAGCCCTGAGAGGCAGGAGGCTTCCAACCCACTCTGGCTGGGCAATTTTCTTAACCTCTCAATATTCTATACCTCTCTAAAACAATTAAGTGGGGGTGCAGGCTGCTTTGGTAGAAGGAGGGAATTCCCTGTACTACAGAAATTACAAGGCCCATTGCTATTGCCTATGATGTGATAGGATCAAGGAGCTGGAGCTGGAAGAGACCTTAGACCATGCCCTTTTTAAACCACAAAGTGAGGGTCTCTGAGATGGGTTGACCGCACACAGGGACTCAAAGCTAGTAAATGGAATTCAAGCCCAGGGCTTCCAACTTCAAGCTTCCTGCTCAAGTCATTCCATGTGAGGGGTCAGGGGATCTGTGGTGTGGAGGAGACAGACAAATCCCCCAGCCTGAAGTTCTTGCTCAAGGAATGTTCCTGAGTTGTCAAAGGGCAGGGCCTCTCATGTCTGCATATGGAGCCCTAGAACCTTGGCCAGTGCCTAGCACATAGCAGGTGCTTAATAAATGCCCATGGATGTATTGAAGGAAGTTAAGGATTTGGAAGGGGTTGGGAGGAAAGAGGAGGAAGTACATTCTAGACATAGGGATTGTGTATGCAAAGACACAGGGGCTGGAAATCAAATAATGAGTGATCGGCCAGTTTGGCAGGAGTGTAGACTCTGGTCAAAAGAAGTTTGTTTTTATCTGCATTAAATGAAAAGCTATTGCAGCATCTGTGAAATAGTGTGGTTCTTTTGCAGGAAGCAGAATGTAGGATGAGCCAATGTGAATAGTCTGAAGGATTTGTGTTTGCTCCCAGAAGCACTGGGGAAGTTCTTTGGGCAGAAAAGTACTCCCTTTGTGTGCCAAGCTTTGTGCTGGCTCATAGCTGGGCTTCCTCCAAAGCAAACGAAGTCCCTGTCCTCAGAAAGTTTATGGTCTAATGGGGAAGCAATGTATAAAGAGATTGATAATCTGGAGGAAGCTGGGGACCTCAAGGAGACCACCTGGGCAAAGACTGGGAGCTAGAGATGGGATGCTATAGATGGATGATGGCTTTCCACGGCAATCTAACTCAACTCAACCCAGCCCTGAGGTTATTAAGCCTCTACTCTGTGTCAGGAACTATCCTCAGCCTTGGGGACACAGAACTCCAAATGATCCACTCCTTTCCCTCAAGGAACCAAAGTTCTACTGCAGCAGGGGCAGAGCAAAAAGCACCATTAGAAGGGATGACTGCAGATCCTGCTCCTAGCCTTGGACATCACTTCTGCTATCTGGGTCTTCCCCTTATAAAATTAAGGGGTTAGGGCAGCTAGGTGGCACAGCAGATAGAGCACCAGCCCTGAAGTCAGGAGGACCTGAGTTCAAATCTGGTCTCAGACACTCAACACTTCCCAGCTGTGTGAACCTGGGCAAGTCACTTAACCCCAATTGCCTCAGCAAAAAATAAAATAAAATGAAGGAGTTAGACTAGATGCCTCCAAGGTTTTTGCCAGCTTTACAGCTATATGTAGCAAAGTGCATTGAGGAAGGAGAGAGAGTATCATGGAGGATTCACTGAGGAGGTGACACTTCAGCAGCGCCTTAAAGGAAGCCAAAACTTATGATAGGCAGAGCTCACATTCATCTGGTGATTTAAAGTTTAGAAATCACTTTACAAATATTATTTCATATTTTCCTTAAAGCAACTCTGGAAGGTAAATGCTATTATTATTATTATCCCATTTTACAGATGAGGAAACTGAAGCAGACAAAGGATAAGTGTCATGTTCAGTCATACAGCTAATAAGTATCTGAGGCAGGATTTGAACTCAGGTTTTTCTGGCTCTAGGTCCAGTGCTTGAGCAACTTAGTTGCCTAAAAGGTGAAGGAGGAGGCAAAAAGTGAACTTCAAGCATGAAAGAGCTTGTAAATATCCATGAAGGCAAATTTAGGGAATTGATAATATTCTACTAAGGAAGATTAAACCAAATACCCAAGAACATGGCTCTTTTCTCATGGAAATGCTGCTTTGGGCAATTGTAAATCTCTCAGCTGGTTCTCATGCCCAAATCATCCAAGGCAAAAAGCAGCAGGATAGAGAAAGTTCAACTCTCCAAAAGGTGACTAAACATCATAAAACACAACTGTTTTTTTTTTTAAACAGAGCACTGATAACCCAAACACTGTAAACACATTTCCCAAACATGACGATATATCCTTCATATTCCCACTCTTGAAACTCTTCCACATTTAAAGTCAGAGCTGGTCTTACCTCTTAGTGCACCTGGTATCTGCCCCAGGACAGGTCCTCAGGCAAAAGTGTCTTCCAGACAATACCTATAGTTCTACTATAACTTGTTAACTTCTCTCTGGGCTTCAGCCTTCATTTGTAAGATGGAGGGGAATAGACTGAATGACCTCTGAGGTTCCTTCCAGCTCAAACTAGAGAAACCTATGACTCAATTCCTAAGAAGGGTAAAGTATTAAATACCTAACACTTTTGTATCAGCTTTTCCCCTCTTCATCCTAAGAAGACTCCACACTTAATAACAAGAGCCAATAAAAAAAGTGGGGAAGGGGAATAGCAAGAGGTTGCTGAAGGTAAAAGATTTCTACTTTACCTGGACCAACTCTGCAAAGTCAAAATGAACAGTGAAGGATGCCATCTCACACTGGATAAGAGCACTGGACTTGTAGTCAGGAAGACTTGAATTCAAATCCTGCCTTAAAGACTTATTAGCTGGCAAGTTACTTAACCTGTTTGCCTCAGTTTCTGTATCTATAGAATAGATACAGAATATAGAATACAGATATAGAATAGATATAGAATACAGATAATAACCTCTATCTCTCAGGTTGTCCTGAGCATCAAGTGAGACAATATATTTAAAGGGATTGGCAAATGTTAAGACATTTAGATCATTGTTAGTTAGTCATTGTTATAATTCAGCAAATGGAAGGTGGCCAACCATCTCCTTTCTTGCTATTTGTGCCTTACCAGTCAATCTGTTTCTACCTCGAAGTCCTGAATGATAGCAGGATTGACTCCTCCCTCTCCAGCCATCCTACCATAGTCACAGGACTCACAAAACATGGGGTTGGCTCTGCCATTTTTGACTGAATAGCTGGAAGCATGTGCCCTCCCCCACCATTGTCCCTCCATGACATTCATAGCACATCTGAAGATGTAGGATTGTAGATTTAATATGTCAGCACAGAATCATCCAATACAACCTTCTCATTTTACAAATGAGGTAATTGACGCACGAAAAATTGACATGGCTGGTTAACATCAGTGTTGGGGTACTGTCAGTCTTTTTGAGCAGTAGCTATTAAACCCTTATGAAATAGAGATGAATTCAACTCATCCCAGAACATAACTGGCAATCACTACATGTGATCGGTAGTCTGGTCACCAGAGAAGGTACAAAGATAAATCAGCAGCCAGTCCAGAGGGAGACTGGCCACCAAAAATAATCATACAGATTTGGACATGGCCACTGAATGAGAGATGTCTAGATTTGAATACAAGCTCCTTGAGGGCAGACACTGTTACTTTTTTGTCTTTGTATTCTCAGTGACTGACATGCAATAGGAGCTTTTTGAATGGAATGAAATGCAACAGAATACATGGTCCAAAGCAGGCAAAGAACTTTTCTGCCTGGGTTGAGATGAATTAGGAAGGAAAGATAGCAGGAAATTATTTTTTACTCCTTTATCCTTACTTTTATTGATACAAAATGTGATTATGTTTTCACTAATTCAGAAAAAAAGTAAAAGATAGCCATGGGAAAATGAGAAATCCAAGGATCAGTGAATCCTTTATACAGAAATGGAAAATGACCACAGGTCATCCAGTATGAGTATCCCATTGAAACCTGAGGCCAAATAGAAGTGACTGCTTCAAGGCAGTGAGGCTGGATGGTTCTCTGCCAAGGGAGTCAAGGCTCTTGCGCCTGAGTCATCTTTGTCCCATCTTTGTCCCTTGAAATTCTGATCTTGGGAAATTAGTCACATTCTGGAAAAGCTGGAAGTAGTCCTAACAGAACAAGACATACTTTAACTAAGGTTATCTTGCTTGTCGAGGGTATTAATGGCCATGTTTCTGGTCTTTTGTACTTAAAAAGATGTACAGAAAGGAAAGGCAATGCAGTGATAAGAGCATTATTTTCTGTGATCAGAAGACCTGGGTCTAAATTCTAGTCCAGCTACTTACTAGCTTTCTGATCTTAACAAGTCCTCTTCTTCCTCTTTGGGTCTCAGTTTCCTCCTTTGTAAAATGGAAGGGAAAAAATAATACAAGAAAAGGAAAGGGTTTGGATTCCATGATTTCTGAGTTCCTATCTACTATAATGTCATTCAATATCAGCAGAACTGTGGACTTCTAACCTCTCTTGAAGGGGTCTGAGCTACATTTATGGTGTTTTAGGTTGTGTTAAAAGTGGTAAACCTCCCAGAATCTAGAGAGGCATTCACAAATTTGGGCCCAGTAGCAGTTCCTATATTCCAGGCCATTATAATAGCCCTTTTAAGTTTAGTTCACAAAATTTTTCTCCTAGAATGAAAGCAACTATGGATCAGTGGGCAGGCTGTGCCTAAGAATCTTGATGACCTTGGCTGGATACCTACATCAAACTCCACCGGCCCTTGGACCCATTCCCTTGCCTTCTTCTGGGATACCTCTCCCTACCCTAGTCCCATAAGAAAGTAGGAGGCAAGGGAACCGGAGTCTCTAGGAAGTCCACCATCACTCCAACCCAGATGCCAGCATCTGGGCCAAAGCACCAATAGCTCACCCAGGTATAACTCGAATGAACAGGGTATAATAGAAATCTTGTATAGAAACCTTATGTAACTGAATGACTGAAAGGAAAGGAAGGAAGTTGGTCTGCAAAATATTGGGCCCTGCTCATTGTGTGCACAGAGAGGAGTTATGATAACATCAACTACAAAGGGAAGCTCTGAGCTCTCAGGGATTGTCCAAGGAATAAAAGGTAGCAACATGGTACATTTACCGTCACTTAGTCTGTCAAGGGTCCTTTATTGCCTGGTCCAAGAGACTTTCCATGCAGGGGCCCCTGAAAAGAATTCTACCCCACTCCAAATCTGTACCTCTCTCCTTTTCTTAACCCAGAGCCTTTAATCCTCAGCCTTTTCTGCTAGATTTATTTCAAGATGGCGCCAAAACACCTTGAGACGGTAATGAAAGTTGGATTCGTCTTGAAAACATTAATAACACCTCTCGGTTTAAGACAAGTTTTTTCCCTCCATTGGTTTATTTGTTTTTTAAAGCAGTCCCGACAAACCCAATCTTTTAACGGGTACTCATCCCTGCGAGATCCTCCAGGTGGCGCCATGTACCCAACAGTCTTCCCACGGTCTAGCATGAATATTGATTTTTACCCAGAATCAGAAGGGAAAAAGAGAGAGAGGAGGGCAGGAAGACAGGAGAGCGAGGACTTCGGGTTTCTTGCTTTGTACTCCCACTGGGGGGTCGGGATGGGGGAGCGGAGAGAAGGCCCCAAACAAAGCAAGAACAGCATCTTGCCAAAGTAGACGCCCGCATAAGGAAAAGATGCAGTCGTCCAAATATTGCTGATGGGCTGGCACACGCCCTTCTTGGTATAATCTGGCACATTTGTTTATATGTGAATGCAGTATTAAATCGGCTCCGTTTTACGTGAGGCCGTATTGAAAGTCGACGGGCTTTTTCCGCAAAAACAACAACAAAATAAAAAAAGAAAAATTAAAGGAAAAAAAATAAAAATAAAAACAAAACCCGATCCCCAGAGCTGTCCCTGGTGCCACTGATCCCTGTCCCTGGTGCCTCTGCTCCAGCCTTCTTTAGAGCTGGCAGAGTGGAGTGGAGAGAGAGGGTGGCGGCGAGATCGCTTGGAGGGGCTGCCGATCCCGCTGCGCCTGCACCCCTAAGTCTTGCCTTAATCTCTCCGATCAAAACAAGGCGATTTCTTTGTAACATCATTTGCGAGCAACAAACACGACTGAGAATGCGGTCCTTGGCTTTAATGCTGGGTTTTAATTCGAGTGTGATTACTCACTGGGAAGACAGGTGGGCAAGGAGTGTCCGGGCGCTGTCCATTCTTGTGGTAGCAGCCCCTGGTCGGAAGAAGCAAAGTTAGAAAGTTCCCGGCACATAGGGCAGCTGACCGCTTGTGTCTTTCTGCTTGCCTGCCAGTCTGGCTGGCTGGCTGGCTGGCTGTCACTGTACCTCGGTCTCTGAGCTCCCTCCGTCTTTGTGCCCAGTCTCTAGCTCTGTCTCTGTCCCTCCTGTCTCTATTTTTCTGTCTCTGTCTCTGTCTCTGTTCTTCAACTGGATGCAGATATGAGGGGAGGGGGATCTATTTTTTTTTTTATCAACTAAAGACAGGAGGTCACATTAACTCATAATACAGAGACACATAAAAATGCAATTAAGGCTGCTAAACAGAACACAGTAGGCTCCTAGTTAACACAATGAGATTTCTAGGAAGTGAAGCATAAATTCTTCTCCAAAATGACACATTTTTCACGTTTCCTTCCAATTAAATCACTCAGGCTGCTAACACAGCGCCCCAGCAAAACTCATCGGGCAAAATGAGGATTGGGTCTGGGTTTCCCTCCATCTCTGGGCAAGCTTGCTTTTAGGGAAGGCAGTTAATATGAAGCTATCATCTCCTGCCTCTCCTGGAGGACATGACTGGCACCTTGGGAAACTGGCCTGGTTTAAGGAAGGCCACCTGCCTTTATTGTGGTGTTTAGTAATCATAAAAGATAAATGTTGGGCTCGTTCCTCGGGCCCCTCCTGGACGCCTGATCTTCCCATGTGGAGAGAAAATGGAACCAAAGAGGGAGAAGAGAATCCAAGAACTCCTGGGTTCTCTCAAAAAAAAAAAATTTCCTCTTGCCTCTGAAACCGAGTGGAAATCTTATGTTTTGTTTTAGCCAGCGCCAAATAAAGTAAAAAGGGAAAGTATACCAATTCCCCCCTGAGCGACCAGTCCTCCTTTTCACTTCCTCCATCATCAAATCTCGGGGCTCAGACACCAGACTCCCCAACGCAAGGATGTTCGAGTTTGGGAGTATCAGCAGCTGAGATCTGGGGTAGCCGGGGGAGGCCAGAACCTTTCAGGCTCTGCTCCAGTGGCTTCGGCTAGCCAGCTCTCTGTCCCCTTCTTCCTTGCTCGCTATTCAGGCCGTTTCTGGGGAGCTGACTGGCTCTCAGTCGGGGGGGGCAGGGAAATCTAGGAGATGCCTCCTGAGACCACCCTACCGTTAAAAAAAAAGTAAGGGAGGGGGACACAAGCGGGCTGGACTTCTAGAGACAATCCAGCAACTTGGTAGCAGAAGGATAAGTGGGTGAGAGAACATTTGCATCTGGCTAACCGCCTACTGAGACAGAAGAGCGAGCACCGGGAGAGGGGAGCCAGGGCACAATCTGGCAGACAAAAGAAACGGGCACGTTTAATTGCAAAAAGGGAGAAGGCGCCACCTCAGCTCGCGCTGGCGGTTAGGTCCGAGCCCAGCCTGGACACCAGAAGGATCTAAGTGGAAGGGAGAGGGGAAGGTACCCGAGAAGGTAGGGCTGGGCACGCTTTCCTCGGGCGCGAGGGGAGCTCCCGCCAGGCGGCTGGTAAATAACATTGGCAGGCTCCGGGGGCCGCAGGGAGCCCTGGGGAGCTGCCGGGGCCGGGGCCGGGGCCGGGGTCGGAGCAGGGGCCGGGGCCGCCAGGGAGGAGGAGGCTGCAACTGCGCCAGCGTCGGGGGAAAGATGCGGCTCTCGCCTCGACGTCGAAAATGATGGATCATGGGCGAATGGCAAATATACTGTTTGTCTAATGGCTCTGCAATTAAATTCCCCTGTAAATGACCCATGCCTCATTTCATCCTAATCTATGGAATTTTGATTGAATTCGTCAGCTCTAATTGAAAAATACTGCACGGTAATGTCTGCATTGCGGAGCTCGGGCGCGGGCGCCGCTAATGAGACGCTGCTCCCCCCTGACCCGACACTGCCGGCCCCGGGGGCGCGGGAAGGAGCAGGCCTCTGGGGGGCACGTGGGGGAGGGGGCCATGCGCAGATTGCTAAACGCGAGCCCTCCGGGCCGCCAGGGGCGCACGCGGACAAAGCCTCCGGGGGCCCACCGGAGCCATGCAAGGAAAGGCTCGTCAGGGTCACATTCGAATCCAGACCCGCTCAGAGCCTGCCTGCGCAGACGGGTGAACGCCTTCACGTCTCAAGTCCCCCATTCCTCATCTACAAAATGTTGGACTTGAACTAAATGGTCACTGAAGGCTCTGCCAGCTGAAGGTCTAAGAGCCAATGAACTCTTCTGTGCCTTTAGGCAAGTCACTTCAATTCCTGGGTCTCAGTTTCCCCTTCTGTTAAATGAGATCCTCTGATCTCGACCGCCTAGAACAGCTCTATTCTTCTGAAAAGGGCTTGCCTTGGGGCCGACAGAAACACACGTCCCTATCCAAGAGTCTTCTCCAGGGCCAAGACGTCGGGAGCCCCGGGGTTACCGGGTTGGTCCTTCTTTGACTGGCCTCCCTGAGATTTACAAAGTCCTTTCTCTTCCCTTTCTTCACCCCTCGAGGTCAGCGATCCCAGTGTTCCCCAAAACGGCGGGTGCAGGAATCAGGGAGCTGGGCGTTCCTTGGCTAGCTCAGAGTGGGCAGGGGGCTTTGTAGAGAGACCCAGCAAACCGGAAAAATAATGGCGCGCCCAGCAAAACGTCTTCTCTAAGCAAATGACGAGGCAGTGAAAGCGAGCCCTAAGAAATTAGCTAGCTAGATTGAAATGAGTTAAGGAGAGACCGTTTCGGGACGCGCAGAAGAGCTAATTGGGCCGCATTAAAAGTGGGGACTTTGCTCCTAAAAAGGGAAGCGAGGAGCAGAAACCCAAAGGGAATTCAAAGAGCATCTTTAAAATCCGAGCGCCCAGCTTACCCTCTGACACGGAGGAATACCGCTGGCCACAAGGACTGGGCGTTTAGCCGTCCGGGACACTCCCACAGCCGGGTCCTGGAAGACTTCCGGGGAGGCGCAAAGGCCACTTGCTGCATCCCCAGGATGGGACCTTCCTGCGGCTGAGCACAGTTCCACCCGAGCCCTCCAGGGGGCGTGCTTGTGTGCTCCCTAAACCAACTGCGGAGGCGATCTCAGAGCACATTTGACTGGTACAAGGGGCCCCGGAGGGTCCTGAGACCTATTTGTGGGCTCCAGACGAGGTGGCTCCCACGGACAAACGAAATGAAAATTATCCAGGTGACCACGGAACGAGAGGAGCCTCTGGGGTTGCATCCCCCAACTAAACAGGGATGCGGCTGGAGAGCCGGAAGGGGCCTTTCCAAATGGAGTTTATGTTCTTTTATAAAAATAGCTCACAAGAAAGCCGAGTGCACACTGAGAGATGAGGCCGAGCAGTGGAGAGCTGTCCTCTGAGGAGCCGGGCCAGCAGCTGGAGAAACTGCACCAGCAAGAGGGCAATCTGGGACTGGCTGAGGCCCGGACCAAGAGGGAAGCCTGGAAGTGAGGCTCACAGGCTATCTCTCTCTGCAAACCAACCTGAGAGAACCCCAGGTGGCTTCCAATTCGTTGGGCCGGGCACTCCAACCACCTCTGCTATTCAGACATCATTCTCCAGTCCTCCCAATTAGTGGGGGATGGTGCTGAAGGCCCACCGGAAGCTTCAACAGAAACTTGGGAAAGGTGGGCAGAAGCTGCAGGCTCCTGTGGTCACCCTGGGGCAGCCAGCTGACTTCCTCCACAGGTTCTTTGGCGTGCTTTATGATGAAGATTTGGTCCAAGAGGAGCCCTTGTACAACTGTACAACAGCAGGGCAAGGACATGGCCCTCACATCTCTCAGTACCTTCTTCATGTGATGGAGAATAAGCCTGACCATAACTGAGGGTTGAAGTGGCCAGGATGTGTAGACAGCAGCCTAACAGATTACTGGGTTCATCTGAATGTCTGAGTTAAAAAAGTAGTGGCTGAGAGGCAGTAGGGCCTAAATGCCCCCAACCCCAGGATATGCCAGGTGCCCCTCCCCTGATCATAAAAAATGGTGTGGGGATGGGATATCACCGCCTGCCCTTGGGGGCCTTTTTATTTTAAGAATAATACTTTTAGGATAGCTGTCCTAGCTGCTGGGGGCCTTCCTCACAAGCGCCCCATAGCTCCTTGCTGTTGAGGCAGAGAAAATGTGGGGGTACCATGCCTGTAATTTTAAACATGAATTCAATTTAAAAATAAATAATTTTTAAAATAGCTCCCAGGTTCCCATAATGCTTTGAATTTGCTAGTGATTTCTCTTCATCTTCCCACCAATCTGGGAGGTAAGAACTATTATCTCCATTTTACAGATGAAGAACCTGAGGCTGCTCAGAACTATCTGAAGAAATATCCTCCCTACTGAAAATCCAGCCCTCTATTCACTCCCTACCAAGATAGTCCAATTCCTCACTGTATAGTTATTGTTTGTCCTTTATTCTGGAAGAGAGAATCATGACATCAGGGAGGTGACACCATAATGTGCAAGTAAATTAGATTTAAGTGAAAGAGGGCTCTGTGAGGTCACCTACCTCACTTTCCCCTCCGGAGCCTTCTGGGTCCAATGGCCAAATCAGGATGACTGGAGATGGCTAAAGAAATAAAGAAAGCAGTGAAATCACTGGTCCAAGGTCATTGGCAAGTTGAAATTAGAGACCACCCCTCCATCTCCAAATGTACTGATGCCTACATAGGGGGATTGGATGGGCAATGGAAGCCATTGGATATCACAACACCTCCAAGAAGGAAAGGATTTCTGGGGCCATCCAGTCCAATTTATGCCTGAAACAATTCCATTTTCACCTTTGTGAAATGGATTTTCAGGTTTGGATGGAAGCTCTCTAGCGAGGATGCAAATGGAAGATGTAAACCAGGAGAATAATCTACATGATGGACACAGGAAAACAACATCGAAAGGCATTCTCACTTTCTGATCAATACAATGGATCAATCATAACTTGGAAGGATTAATCATGGCAAAGTAAGCCTCTGACTTCTTAGGCAAGAGGTGGTGAACTATGGATGAATGGGGACACATACATTGTCAGAGGTGGTCAATGAGCTGATGTGTTTCATTTGACCACGCTTGCTTGTAATAATGGAAGGTTCTATGCCCACTGGAAGACAAGGCCTGATCCATTTTTGGCTTTGTATACCTGATGTTAGATGCTGAGCATCTAACACAATGCCAGGTACATAGCAGGTACTTAATAAATGCTTGTTTTTTGATGACTGATCAGGAAATAACTTGTAATAGTTACTTTTTTTTTAAGAAAAGCAATAAAACATGAAACAAAGACCTTCACTGAAGAGAAATTTCCTGTTTCCTGAGGCAGGTTCTAATTCTAATAATAATAAAATAATAATTCTAATAAGGCAGAAAAAGCCTTATGAAGTTAACAAGATGGATAAACTGAGGCTTGGTGAGAAGGCTCTAGGCTAGGGGAAATTAGTTTGGCCTTTCTTGATTCTTTATGGGCATAAATAATTTCTGAAAACCTGAAGATGCAAGGAACTCAGGGGTCCTTTTCATTAGAAAAGGTCACCTGACTTCTCTGGGCATCCTCTTTTGTCAAATGGAAGGATTTGAAATAAATTACTGAAAAGGTCCCTTCTAGTTCCAGGTTTCTCCTAGTTCCAGGGTGGAGTTACTTTGATGGGAAGAATATACTGATGCAATAGATATCCCTGACTGGGATAGGAAAAGGGTCCAAAGAGAAGATAAGTGGAGGAAATAATAGTAAACACCTGTGATGGCCCAGTTAGCTCAAAATCTCTGACTTGAGGGTCCTACAACCTCAGGTTTGACCTAAAATAGGCATGTGCTTTCACCTATTAGACCAAAGATCAGATTCTGAATTCTAAATTAGACCAGACTTTTGACCATATCTGGTCGAATACTGGAAATCGAGGCACAGAGGGAATGAAATGGTTTGGCCAAACTAAATTGGTTGACAAGTGGGATTTGAATCCAGTACTTGAGTATTTTCATTGAATACCACACTGCTGTTATAAACTAACTCCCTTCAGAAGCACCCCCACTCCCAAGGGCATAGAAAATCTGGTATATCCTGGAGAAAGGAATTTTCTGGAAACTTTGAAGGGGATCAAATAGAAACAAAGAGAAAAAGAAACGATGGAAAACAGAAATATATGCCATTGTTTTAACACTCTCTGTGCATCTCCAATTACTTTGTTGGTTTAGATTGGAACATCAAAGTGTCTTATACTGACTTGGCTGGCTCGTAAGCTTGATCATAAAATGATCATGCTTGGTGTATTAAATTTAAATGTATCACTTATTCTGACAATAATTACAAAGCCACTCATTGAATCTACTTTTAAGTGGGTTTTTAAAAAACCCAACAAGTTTTGTTACAAATAGAGATCCAGGAGATTGAACTTTAAAGAATTCAGTCAACATTTCAAAACAGACAAAGAAACCCTCAATATTACAAATCATCTTTCATTAGGTTTTTATGTTTTCAAGACTCCAAGGCCCCCAGAGGGTCAAGAAAATAAAATCCTAATTTTCTGTAAAGATGCAGAAAAGGAGTTTGTTGGGATACATGGCAGGGGGAGAGGCTAAAAAACCAAAACCAATCCAATGTAACTTCCAGCAGATGGATTTGAGACAAGACCAAGAAAACTACTTCATCAAGTCCTCTTATTTTACAGGTGAGGAAACAGTCTCAGAGGGGTCAATAACCTGCTCAAAGTCACTCAGCTAAGTGACTTTAATGAAAATGATAGGGAATCACAGAGAGAGAATTGGAAGGTACTTTAAAGTCTGACTCCTTCTTTTAACATTTAAGACAACTGAGGCCAACTAAGACTTTCTCATCTGAACCCAGGTTTTCTATCTCTTCCCATTGTATTGTTGCTTCTGGGAATTTACAAGGGGCAGGTTTGGGAGCCTGTTTGACAGTAGGAAATTGATGAAAATGGAATGGGCCCTTGTCTGAGAAGGTGTGCTCTTCATCACTGGAAATGCTGAAGGAAAGGCTGGATGGTGCTGTCTTTGGGACAGCAGAAGTGATGCATTTGCCAAGGGGTGGATCAGAGATGCCCTGTATTGGTTCATATTGGTTCACTGGAATGGTTCACTACCATTCCATTCAATTCGACTCAATTACCTTTTATTTGGTAAACTTCTACCATGCACAGGGATGGTAATAATATTTTTCACTACCAACAATGTCTGTTTTTCATCATCCTTCTTTTTTATGATTATGTACAGAGATTGAGAGAAAATTCTTAACCTTTCCTGTGCTATCTTACCTCTTAAATGTCTATCTGTCTCTCTGTTTCTCTGTGTCTGTCTCTGTCTCTTTTCTTTCTTCCCTCATTCTTTTCTTCTTTTATTTCCTCTTCCCTTCCTCTTTTCCTTTCTTCCTTCTTTCTGGCTCTCTCTCTCCTTTTCTTTTCTTTCTTTTTCTTTTTCTTTTCCTTTCTTTCTTTCTTTCTTTCTTATTTTTTTTTCTTTTCTTTTTTTTTTCTGAGACAATTGGTGTTAAGTGACTTGCCCAGAGTCACACAGCTAGAAAGTGTTGTGTCTGAGACCAGATTTGAACTCAGGTCGTCCTGACTTCAGGGCTGGTGCTCTATCCACTGCACCATCTAGCTGCTCCTCTCCCTCTCTTTCTTCATATTTTTCTTTCTTTTATTTATTTATTCTTTTTGTTCTATTCTTTCTTATTTTCTTCCTTTTTAAAAATCAGAGCTCTAGGGAGCTTCAAATCTCCTCCTGGTAGGTTAAATGATTTGACCAAGACCAGGAGGTGTCAAAAATGGGACTTAACCACTGTCTTCTTGACTCCGAGTGAGGATCCCACGAGCTGATGTATTTCTAACTGTAATTCATGTTGTTTAGACTGCTACTGAAGTGAGTGAAGCTTGAAGCAGAGATGACGTGGGAAAGTTGGATCAATCAACAAGGCCCTGACCCCCCCTCTTGGCACTGACTTTTGTGGGACAACTAGACACTGTGGCTGTCCCCTGATACTCCTATCCCCAGCCCCTGTGGTCTGCTTTATAGCTCAGTTGCAGACTGGTGGGCATTCAGCTGGCCTGATAATGTTAACATTCTCACAGAAGGGAGGTCATTTTTTAGTAATGTCATGGCAACCCTTATCTAGAGGCCATGAAAATGCCTGCCAAATTACAAAGGAAAAGAAGTCTTTAAACAAAGATGTGTAAGGAAAGTATCCTGAACATGAAGCTAAAAGACCTGGGTTCAAATTCTCCCTCAGATACTTCAAAGCTGTGTGACCACATACAGGTCAATTCACCTTACTGAGTCTCAGAGTTATAATATTCTCCTGAGCATACATTTTGGTAAAGAGGAAAGTAATTTGCAAACTTAAAAATCCTTTAAGTGTGTGGGCTTTTATTTTAATAACAGGACAAAATATTGTCTGTCCATGGATCGACCTAGTCAAGCTGGAGAAAGTCTTCACCAGGCTGGCTGCAGGAGAATAATGCTTTTGGACAGACACACTCTTGAAGCCTCTATATGAGAAGAAGAAATCTCACATCCTGGGAGAAGTAGACTGGTTATTCATATTGTTAGCAACTCATTAAACACTATCTATATCTATCTACATATAGATAGATGTGTGTACATGTGTTTATACTGTATATTATGTGTGTTATGTACTAAAGTACGTGTATAACATGCCTTTATTTACATTGTCTAATATTCACACGGTCAATATCCCAATGGGTCTGTGAGCTCATCAGTTTAAGTATTTCTTTCTGCTGATGCAGATTGCAGCCTCTTCACACTTGCCCATCCAGAGAACTATGCTTATCACTGGGATAATCTTTAGGTCACTCCCATGCTCAGGAATAGTCAATGACTCCCTATTGGCTGCAGGATATCATAAACACTCCTCTGCTTGTGGTTTAAAGCCTTTCACAACCAGGCTCTGGACTAACTTTCCAAAATTATTCCGTATTTGTCCCCTTCAGGAACTTGGTGTCTAGCCAAATAAACTCCTGTCTTCTCCCTGAGCTCCTTCATCAATTCAAGGCTCCAAAGATGGGCCTTCAGTTCTCTTTCTTTTGAAATGAGTGGGTTGATGAACAGACAATTTTCAGATGAAATTGAAAGCATTTCTAGTCATATGAAAAGTTGCTCCAAATCACTATTGATCAGAGAAATGCAAATTAAGACAACTCTGAGATACCACTATACACCTGTCAGATTGGCTAAGATGACAGGAAAAGATAATGACGGATGTTGGAGGGGATGTGAGAAAATTGGGACACTGATACATTGTTGGTGGAACTGTGAATGGATCCAACTATTCTGAAAAGCAATTTGGAACTATGCTCAAAAAATTATCAAACTGTGCATACCCTTTGACCCAGCAGTGTTTCTACTGGGCCTGTATCCCAAAGAGATCTTAAAGGAGGGAAAGGGACCCACATTCGCAAAAATGTTTGGGGCAGCCCTTTTAGTAGTGGCTAGAAACTGGAAACTGAGTGGATGCCCATCAGTTGGAGAATGACTGAATTGTGGTATATGAATGTTATGGAATATTATTGTTCTGTAAGAAACGACCAACAGGAGGATTTCAGAGAAGCCTGGAGAAATTTGCATGAACTCATGCTAGGTGAAATGAGCAGAACCAGAAGATCATTATATCCAGTAACAACAAGACTATATGATGATCAATTCTGATGGCTCTCTTCAACAATGAGATGATTCAAACCAGTTCCAATTGTTCAGTGATGAAGAGAGCCATCTACACCCAGGGAGAGGCCTGTGGGAACTGAATGTGGACCACAGCATAGTATTTTCAGACTTTCTGTTGATGTTTGCTTGCATTTTGTTTTCCTTCTCAGGTTTTTTTTTTCTTTCTAGATCCAATTTTTCTTGTGCAGCAAAATAACTGTATAAATATGTACACATATATTAGATATATCATATATTTTAACATATTTAACATGTATTGGACTACCTGCCATTTAGGGGAGGGAGTGGGGGGAAGGAGGGAAAAATTTGGAACAAAATGTTTTGTAAGAATCAATGTTGAAAAATTACCCATGAATATGTTTTGTAAATAAAAAGCTTTAATAATAATAAAAAAAGAAATGAGTGGGTTGGATTAAATGGGATGTGGGTCCCTTCCCAGCTCTGGCCTGGTATTCCTAGGATCATTCTCCTATTTTTGTGCCTTGGCTCGGGCACAGGATCTGTTCCCTCTTTACCCCCATATCTTAGAAGCCTTCATTTCCTCTTCATTTCTCTCTTTTTCTGGCTATAGAGTGGAAGGGAGAGAGGCAGAAGAGGAAACTCCTAGCTTTGTTTTTTTTTTCCTTTTTATAAAGAGTATCTTTTGTGGTGGTGGTGGTGGTGGTGGTGGTGATAGTGCTTTTGCACTTTGACACTCTTCCCTCTTCTCAGACTCAAAAATTCTCTGGCTCCACCAAGCCCAGAGCCCAATATGATGCTTTGGACACAATGGAAAAGGAGGTCATTTTGCAATTTCTCCAAATTCCCATTTTCTCCTGATTTCAAGGTCACCACTGTTCCCTTCCCTAGTGAAACGGCTTTGTTTTTAAGGCTCCCACTGATGGACTTGTTTTAAGGGCAGGAACACTGATTTTCTTAATTTCTCTGTTGATTGACTGATGAATTGTTAAGAGTATCCACATATTTAAAGTAGACTTTTGGGTGGGTTTACATTCATTAATTGACCATACAAACTTATAGAATTACATATTACATGCAACATTGTCTATACACATACACCTAAGTAACATACTGTATTATCTACTGCCATATGACTGATGAGATCTGAGACGCAATGTGGCCCAATGAATAGAGATGCTGGAATCAAGAAGACCTGGATTCAAATCTCCCCTCAGAAATGTGCAGGCTGTGGGACTTTGGGAAAGTCACCTAATCTCAAAGTATGCTCAGATCAGGAAAGCCTAGAAGTAGCAGAGCAGGTGCCAGTCTGCGGGGGTAGAAGGAACTTAGTGATGCTCATTGGGAATGAGTTCTCTGGAGCAAGGAAAATCAGGTCCAATTCCATCTCATTCATGTAGGTAATCTACTACAGTAGGCATTGACATATACAGGAAATAATTCCCGCATTTTATGAATGCAATATATTACTGTGCATATTGAGAGAGACCAAGACAGAAAGACAGACATTTAATATCATATCCTGGTGACATCATACTCAAATGATTTGAGTCCAAGGCTAGCTCTCTCTGTTCTTCCTCGTAATGACTTTCTTGCAAAAGAATCCCAGATATAGAACAGATATAGAACCTAGTGGTTACCTAGTGAAGTCCTTGGATTTTACAGATGACATGAAAGGGAAATTGGGACTAGAGATTGATATAGGGAAATGCCAGAGGAGGAAATTCAGTCTTTTCTCGATCCAGGTGAGAGCCTTGAGATCATAAAAAGTTACCTACAGTATTGAATAGTGAAGTGACTTCTTCAGGGTCACAAAGAGGTGAGACTTGAGCCCCCATGTCTCTGACCTCCAAGTATACTCTCTTGATCATTCTATGAGAGCCTCCATTACAGATGAATAGAAAGAGAGAGAAGATAGAGCAATATAGAGAATGTATTTTATTATCAATGTTACATTCAATTATACTGTCAATGTCAATATAGAGAATGTATTATATTGCCAATGTTATAGCATACATTGGAATCTAGATTTATTGCAATATGCTTACGTATTCAATCATAAATGCAAGATGATAGATGCAGTATGTTACATATTCTATGTTGCAATATGATACATGTTTTTGTTGATGTAGAAACACATCAGTCAGGACTGCAGCGAGGACAGTCCAGTTTTCCAAGCATTTGTTATTGAGCCTCCTAATTTAAGATCTCCCTTTAAAAAGGCAGCCATAAGCCCTTACTAGCCATTGCAAAAATAAACCTGCCCATCAAGTCCTAACCCCAGCTTAAGCTCCATCCCTCATCCTTTGTGGAATCCTCTTCTGGGTCCAGCTTTATGGGGCCCTCTGGCCTAGGAGAGAAGCAAAGGGGGGGAAGGGGATTGCCAGTGGGGATATAGCCTCCCCCTCTTTTTTCTTCTCCATTCAAAGTCAAGGGATTATAGGATCCTAACTTTAGAGTTGGAAAGAACCTAAGAGGTCATTTAAAAAGGGACCTTTCTGTTATAAAGGAGGAAATTGAGACTGGAAAAAGTGGGCATTTGCCCAGAGGTGGCAAGTCACAGAAGTGACATTGGAATGCAAATCCTCTGCCTCTTAGTTCCCTGTTCCCCTCCCAGAGCATTGGACATTGGAAAGTTTACTGTTACTAATGGATGAAAGGCCATTTCCTGTTGTGGAGTCGTGTGTGTGTGTGTGTGTGTGTGTGTGTGTGTGTGTGTGTGTGTAAAAGAGCCTCGGATTTGGGGTCCCAAACCACGGATTAGAATCTCCAAACTTCCAATCCTAACCCTTCCCACTAACCTTTGCACACGTATCTCTCATTTTCTTCCTTCTCCACGTATCCACGTAAGAGACTTGACTTGGGCTCTGCAGGAGAGTCTTCCCGGCTCTCAATCCTTTCTCCATTGGAGACTCTCTGGGCCAGTGACCCTGAGCCAGTCATTTCCTTGCTGAATCACAGGGTGATTCAGTCTGACTGTAAAGCTGATCCAGGTGATGTCACCCCGTTCCCGTCTTTTATTATTTTTATTTTTTTTTGTAGAGAGGACGGAAGGAGACCAAGTTTGGGAGTAAAGCGGCGGCTGTCTGTGATCTTTGGCAGTCCAAATGGAAATGATTCTGAGGAATAAGGACCAGTACTGCGCGCTGCAGGAGCCGCCTGTTAGAGGTTCTCCGCCCCCTGGGGTGGGGGCAGTCCATGAAAACAGCACCCTCAGCTTCTTCGCTTCCTCCCTCTCCTCCCCTGAGGGGACCCATCGCGGCTTCTCTCCCAGTCCTTTCCTTCCTTGGGGCTTCGCAGGGGGGCCTCTATTTACTCGTCCCAAGGGATTAGCATCTTTGTGATCTCCACCCCCCTTCCATCCCCCAAAGCCGGGTGTGATGCAGATAAAAGTCCGGCTACTGTTTTTAGGATGCGTTTGAAGTCCGGTGAAACCTGTAGGGGGCTGCGGAGGACAGATCTGCGGGCCAGATAAAGTTTGGACCCGAGAAAGCCTCCTGCCACACTCTCATCTCTCGCACCCCCGCCCCCATCCCCCTGCGGGGAGGATCAGAGGGTCAAGGAGGGGCCGCAGCCTTCTCAGGCTCAAAGCCTCCTGGAGCGGGTGCAAAGGGGCCAAGTCCGACCCAGCGCCCCACACGCCCTGACCCATTTCGCTTCCATTCTCTCTCGCCCTTTCTCTGCAGCTCCCGGGGTGTGCTTGGAAGTCTCGGGGCCGGGCCGTAGCCGGCGCCTCCCGGGTCCCCGGCCCAGCTTTCCTCCCCAGAGAGCTCTGCCTGCTTTTCTGTCTTCCCGACCCCGCTCCGGGATCTGGGGGCTCTTGTGAGCCGCCCCAGAAGCTCCCTCCGGACTGGGTGGGGGGTGGGGAAGGAGACGGCCAGGAAAAGTTGGGGATGAAGTCTTTGTGAAAGGTCCACCTGCACGTGGGCGGCCCTCCTCCCCCGATTAGGGAGCGGAGAGGGGTCCCGCTCTGACCCTCCAGCTTGGGAGAGAGGGAGCCGGAGGAAAGGGTGTTTCAGTCCTTACTCTGGTCACGAGCGATTTCCTTCCTTCCTTGGGGAAGTTCAGAAAGGCCATCACGGGCCTGCGGACCAGGAGGAGGAAGAGGAGGAGGCTGGACAGAGGAGGCCGT
Organism: Myrmecobius fasciatus; assembly: GCA_023553655.1. Lineage (NCBI taxonomy): Eukaryota > Metazoa > Chordata > Mammalia > Dasyuromorphia > Myrmecobiidae > Myrmecobius > Myrmecobius fasciatus. The sequence goes on from JAJPUD010001350.1 coordinate 394,805, forward strand.
CCTCCCCCCCCCCCCCCAACACACACAGCCTGCCTCCAGGCGACCAGGTGATACATTTTTCTGAGTGGTCGATCAGCCCCCCTAGTCAGGGAGCCTGACAACTCCACCCCAGCCATTAGGGAGGTACCAAGACAGAACTCCTGGCTCTCGAGCTGACAAATGACACAGAGACACATTCTCTCTCTCTCCCCCTCTCTGTCTCTCCCTCTCCCTCTCTGTCCCTGTCTCTGTGTCTTTGTCTCTCTCCCTCTCCTTCCTTTCCCTCTTCCTCTCCCTCTCTCGCGCTCACTCACTCACGCATCCACCCAGGCCACCCCAAAGAGAGCTGGAGCCCAAACCCGCGTGAAACCTGGCCGCAGGACAGGGCTCCCCAGCCGCCCTGAAGCGCACCCACGGGGGGTGGGGGGTGGCTGGGGGTTGGGCACGAAAGAGGAGGTGGGGGGGGAGGAGGAATGGCCATCCAGCTGGGGCCCAGGCTCACTCTACTGGGTGGGGGCGGAGCCCCCTCACAGCTTGGAAGGGTCAGAACTCCCATCACGTGTGTATATGTGTGTGTATGTGGCTGAACACCACAAGAGTCTTCCTCTTCCTCCTTCTTGTCTCCCCATGTTTAAAAAAAAAAAGCGCGCACAAACACACACACACACACACACACACACACACACACAAAGAGAAGGCCAAACTTTTGTGGCTATAAATTCCTGGCCTCCCCTGCCCCCCAAGTGTGGGGGTGCCAGCGCGCTTGAGAAAGCCAGCCCCATGGCCCGCTTTCCCTGAGCGCCCGACGAGCGAAGAATAGCCGGGCAGACTCTTATTCTAGAGAGTACTTGATCTTTGCTTGGGAAACTCTATTAATTGAATGGGTTTGCCGTTTTTGCCAGTCCCCTTTATCATTATTTATGGGCTTTAAATTGTTTAAAGTTCCCTTGACGTTCAATTTACAAGTTTGGGGACTTTTTTTTGTTCCGCCTTTTGTCCCGGAGAAAGCCCTCGTGTTGGAAGGCCTTTGAAAAGCCAAACATGAGAGGCCCGGAATGAAAGGGAAGCAGGCGAGCCCCCTTTTAATTCCCCCTGTTAGTGAATGGCTCTTTTACATAATTGCTGGAGCGATTTCAAAGCCCGAGCCAGGGGCTGACTTCGCTTATGGCCACATGGAGTCTATTTTGGGGCTTTCAGATTTAAAGGGGGAAAAAAAAAAGGCCTGAATAAAATAGTTTTTTTTTTTTTTTTTAAGACGAGGGTTTCAATGCTTTTTGCTACTTGCAAATTGGTGTGTCTGATGGGAGGGGGGGTGTTTCACACAAGAACCCCTTTGTGGAACTGTTCTAGCTTAGCTGGGGGTATGGGGGGGGCGGGAGATGGCGAAGTCCCCAACCGGGCCTAAGTCCCAGGACGGCCCAGGTCTTCAGCTCTGGCCAAGCGCTGGGGCAGGGCCCAAGGAGGGGAGAAGAGGTGAGGGCCAGGAGGGGAACGGGACGCCATGGAGCCACGGCTCCAAAAGCTGGAGGGTTGCCTGAGAGACGGTGGCCCTGAAGTCGCCTGGGGTCCCCAGAAAGTTTCCAGGAAGGGAAAGAGGCAGGCCGGGGCCCTGAGCTTTTCAAACTGCCTCTTTTAGCTGGCTGGCAGGCAATGAGGCAAGCGGGGGCCCTGCCTCCTTTCTCCTGCCCCCCTCTTGTCTCAGCCAAGTTGTGGGAAGGCTGAGCAGTGCGGGGCTGCTTCCCTGCTCCTGCCTGGCTGCTTCCCTGCTCCCGCTTGGCTGTCAGGCTGAAGTTGCAATTCTCCAACCTCAGAGACTTTTGCATTTAAATGGCAGCCCCCACCCCCACCCCCCCCACGGCCTCACAGCTGCAAGCAAACGCGAGCCCGAGCAGCCCTACGGCTGGGAGACAACTTAATTACCCAAGGTTTTCCCCTGCAGCCCCAAGGCTTGGAGGGTGCTGGAGGCTGGGGGCCCGAGGGCTGGGGGAGGAGGAAGGCTGCCGGAATCTGCAAGCGCTTGGCCGGCCCGAAGCAGTTAGATGAGAGCTCAAGTGTCCGGGGCAATCCAGGACGCCTCCCCGGGAGGCAATGGGGATGCGGAGGAGAGGCTCAGAGAGGCTCTCCTTTGACCAAGTCGCCAACTGCCATCCGAGCAAAGCATTCTGCAGGCGTCTAAGTTTGCAGCTCCAACTGGGGCCCCCAAGAGTCCTTGAGTGCAAGTCTCCAAGTTGTCAGAGAGAAGGCAGGTTTCTCACGCCCAAATTGTAAAGGGACTGCCCTGCAAATCACTCTGCATGCATGTTGCTTTGCAGGCGCAGCAGGGTCCCCAAAGAACCTCCCCCCCCCTTCCCGTGCAGGTTTCCAGGTAAGAAGCTTGGGAGAGGAAAAGAAAGGTCTCTCGAGCCTAAATTGGAAAGCGACTACCGTGCAAACCAGTGGGACTGCAGAGAATAATCATTCTAGTGGTGAGCATGTATTTAGCGCTTTCGGGTTTGCAAAGCACTTTCCGGGTTATGTCATCTGCCAGGGCTTTGTAGCCAGAGCAGGGGTCACCCTCCCTCTCCCACTACACATTGTAGCCAATCTCCAGAGAAGCGGGGGGAGGGAGAGGGAAGGCAGGCTCTACCCCCTCCCAAGGGCGAAATGCCCAGCACTCTGCCCACACACCCACGGCTTTGATGTTGGGCAGTGGCCCTCAGGGACCCTCGCCAGGTACCAGGTACACAGGTAGGGGAGACAGCCAGAGGGCTGAGCACCTGTAGCCCATAAACCCCCGATTTAGGCGGAGGCCAAAGTGGAGAAGAGTTTGATTTGCTTTGTTTTTTTTTTTTTTGTTTTTGTTTTTGTTTTTGTTTTTGCGAATGAAGTGCGTTCGGAGGCCGGACTCTAGGAGGCCGCCAGCCAGCGTCCGGGGCCCGGAGCTGGCCTTGTTAATCACCTCCCCAACACAAAGATACTTTTATGGCCCCGACCGTCGTTTTCTAAGCAGTTAAACATTAGATGAGGAAATATTGCCACGGTGCCGGCGAGGAAGAGGCCCCCTAATAAATAAAATCCCCATTGATGACACTGGAAGCCCTCGGAACTCACTAATAAAAGGAGTCGATACTTTGCTGGGCGATTTATAGGCGCGAATAACCCGCCATCAAATCCCACCTAGCTGTTATTGGGGACCTTGAAATGCAGAAAGAGTACCCCAGATCCCCCCAGGGGCATATCCCCCTCTCCCCAAAGCTCTGGAAGAGTCCCCCGAGTTTCCGAAGTTCACGAAACAATAGAGACGCCGGTATTTCGGGGGGCCTGGGGATCCACAGAGAAAATG
>JAJPUD010001350.1:412714-428861 GCA_023553655.1 Myrmecobius fasciatus
CCTTCCTTCCTTCCTTCCTTCCTTCCTTCCTTCCTTCCTTCCTTCCTCCCTTCCTCCCTCCCTTCTTTTTCACTCTTTTTTTTTGGGCTTGTCTGTTTCTTAAAAGGTGGCCACCTAGCATTGCAGGCACATGAGGATTTTGGGAACCCAGGTGACAGATGGTGTCCTGGAGTTTGGGCAAAGAAAGCCACTTGAAGAGGACCACTCCCTCATCATGGAGCCATTCAGGCTTAGTCTGATAGAGCTAATTCGATATAGAGGTCTGTGAAACTCACTCAAAAGTGTGTGTGTGTGTGTGTGTGTGTGAGTGAGTGAGAGAGAGAGAGAATCAGACAGATAATACAGAAATAAAAACAGCAGAAAGAAGTTTATAAGAGTATGACTTGGGTTCTTACACACACACACACACACACACACACACACACACACACACACACACACACACACACACACTCCTCTCCTTGGGGATTAGCAAGGAGCAAGTAGACTTCATGTTGCCTCTTAGTAGTCTCCTGGCCAGTGCCCGGTGCTTTTCTTGACCCTCTCCTCTGAGGACACCTCAAGGATCTGACAGCCAAATTTTCCATCTTAAGGTTTGCTGGACTCGCATTGTGGGCAGCTCACAGTGTCCCTTCCAGCTTCCTTTTTGGGGCAACAGGCTGGGCAAGGCAGGTGTAAAGTCTATCCAGTTTACTCCTTTTTTCTAACTAGTGGATGATCTTAGACGTAGCTGACAATTTCCAGCCACCCAATGAGGAGGAGGGCCACCCCCACTCCCCAACCCAGCTTGTGTTTCCTGCAGGGCCAGGCTCGAGAGTGGGGAGGAGGGTGGTATCCATCTTCGAGCTGGGCCCTGACAGTGCAAAAGAGAGAAAGATGAGCTGGGTAACTAAACGTGAGTGCAAACCGTGCCGCCCAAGCACCAGAGAGTTCCCAGTAAAGACACGAAAGCAACACCATATGTGTGAGCTCAACTCCTAGGTGTGGCAGATTCCATCATGGAAATGGATTGCCTCTTTTAGCCACCCAGAAAAGGGGGTGGGAGTGGAAACTACTGCACTTTCCTCCCTCACTGGCTTCCATTCTTCCTTTTCTCCCTCCCTTCTCACTCTTTCCCTTCCTTTCCTTCCTTCCTTCCTTCCCTCCTTCCTTCCTTCCTTCCTTCCTTCCTTCCTTCCTTCCTTCCTTCCTTCATCTGCCTTTCTGGGACTTATCAGATTTGATAAAAAAAACAAAAAAAAAAACAAAACAAACAAACAAAAAAACCCAAAAGCCAGTGGTGCAATACCCACTCCATATACTCGCAGTCAATAAGAAGAGTGTAGAGGTCAAACAAGCCTTATCCACCTCCTCTCCACCTGAAAGCCCCGGTAGGCTCGTTGCTTCCTCAGGAGGCAACCTTCCTCCCCTCACCATGGCCCTCAACTGCCCCATACTCGACTCACCTGTTTGGCTCTTTTCTCCAGGAGGCCGTTGTATTTCCCCGCCTCCTAGTGGCCAGTTGGGGTGATGCTACCCATCTCTTCTCGCTCGGACTTCTGGGAGACCAGTAGGTTCAAGGCTGTACTTTCTTCAGGCATGAAGTGGGGCCTCTCTCCCTCCAGCCAGGTGGAGGTCATTGACCCCGGTTTGTAGAGGCTCCCTATTTTTGTCTCTGGCACCGTTGGGAGCTGGCTCAGGTTTCTCCCAAAGGGAGATACAGTCAAGGATGGGAAGAGGGCCGGTCTGCAGCTGGCTTGATGAGTTCAGTCCAATGGATGCCTCAGGAGCTAGTTATCTCCGAAGCAGCCGAGCTGAGAGCCCAGGCAAGACCTGGCTAAAGTCAGCCAAGCCTGGCATTTGGATAACCTCTGGCAACTCTCAGTTAAATAGCACAATTTAGCAACATTTGCCCTCAGGCCTTGGCACACATGCCAGTCTTGCTTCCAGGACAGGAGAGAAGAAAGGAAAAACATTGGGGAGACTTGGTGTCTAGGCAGAGAATATCACCACCCCCATCATAGGCACTCAAGTGAAGTGCACGGTTGAGGGCCCAGAAATGATCTGTCAGTAATTTGGGGCACCAGCCCTGGGAGATCCAAGGTTCCCAAGAGAAATGGGGGGAAAACCCATGGGTGACTGAGGAGCCAGAAGGATGACCATGATGAAATCCACGTGAAGAGGAAATGTGGCTGGTTTGGACCATCCTGAAATCCAGTCTCAGCCCTTTAGCCTCCTTCTTCCAGGAAGCTCTTGACTCAGTCCACACCATCTCTTCTGCCCCAGGGAAGTCCCTAACTGACCCTCTCTGGTTTAGGCCCAGCCAATCACCAGACTCAAAAGGCTCCAGGTGGGTGGGAGTTTACTACTGCCTTGGCTTGGATGGAAGAGAAGGTCTGAGTCCCGCCCTCCCCAAAGGGCTTTGAAGCTAAAAGGATTGAGGACTCATATGGACACCAAGTGCCATCTCTTCCCTTCCTCCCCACCACCCTCAGTCTTGGGCTTTTTTTTTTAATAGTTCTCTCTATGTATGTTTCTTTCTGTCTCTCTCTCTCCCCTCCTTTCCTTTTTCTGTTTCTTTAGTTGACATATTTTCTTTTTCATCTTTTTCTTTCTATCTATCCTTGTTCTTTCTCTTTCTTTCCATCAATTTATTTTTCCCTCTTCTCTTTATTCACCCTTCCTCCCTCCCTTCTTCCTTTCTTTCTCCTTCTTCCTTTTTCTGCTTCCTCCCTCCTTTCTTTCTTCTTCCCTCCCTCTCCATTTCTTCCTTCCTTCCTTCCTTCCTCCCTCCCCCCTCTCCTTTCTTTCTCTCTTTCTTCATTCTCTCTCTTTCTTCCCTCTTTTTTCTTTCTCTCTTTTTCTTTCTTCTTTCTTTCCTTCCTTCTTTTACTTTCACATCCTCCTATCCTAAATCTTCCTTTCTCCCTACCATATAGTCAAGGTGAGATAAATGGAAGTGCTGGGCCAAGCTGGTTGCCTGCCAATGTTCAAGAGAAGATGCAAAGAGCATGCTTACATTTCCCACTTTTTCCTTCCCATTCCCCATTGCGAGCTCAGACAGTGGGCCTCTTTGCCGACTCCCAAGCTTGTTGTGTACCCACAAACTTTGAGGGGAGATCCCAGAGCAGGGGAAGTCTCCATGGCATAGCCCCATGGCCTGAGTTTTCTCCAGGAAGTCCTCTACCCAGTTCCATCTTCTTGGCCTAGCATTGTATTAGCATTAGGACATCGGGAAGAGAAGGGATACTCCTTCAGCAGCCCCACCCCTCCAACCCTGGACTTTGCTAAGGATAATCAGGGAAGGAATGAGCAGAGAAAGACCGGCCTTCTGAGCAGGAGCCTGCCCAGAGTGGCCTCTCTCTCCCCCTCCCCCATGATTCCCACACCCCTAGCCCAGCTCCAGCCGGCCCTTTCAGGCAGCTCTCTCCACCCTGCCTTTGTCCCTGGCCCTGTCGGCCCCTGTGGTATGGCCGAGACCCCCCTCTGGTCTGGGGTCCCCCCGGATGCCTGAATGACAATGAAGAAAATGGGATTACACCAGGCTGAGCCTCTTACACTCGGCCAATTCCAGGCGCCTCCTGTGGTGTCACTCCTCAGCCTTTTGCCTGCCCGAAATGCTGATGGGCTGCTTCCCCAGCTGCAGAGCAGCTCTTCCAGGGAACCCCAAAGTCAGGCCAGCAAAATGGCAGAATGGGATGGGGATCAGAGGACTGGGGCCAGATCTAGGCATTTCTGCTTGGGTTTAATTTCCAATACTAGCTGTGTAGGTTGTAGGCAAGTCACTATCTGAGCCTCAGTTTCCCCATCTGTGAAATAAAGGTGGTAGCAGCTACCTTCCAAATTTGTAAAGAGGCTCAAAGGACACCAACACATCAGCTCTTATTAGTAGAGGACAAACAGCAGCAGCTGGATTTCTGACCCTTTTCCTACAACATATTCAAATAGGAAGAATATTAGCTCTGCAATCTGAGGATTTTTTTTTTTTTTAGTTTTCTTTCTTTGTCCCCAGGAGTTCAAATCCTGGTTCTGCCACTTACTACATGGATGACCATGGGAAAGTCATTAAAAGTCTCCTAGCCTCCATTTCCCCCACTTTCCAAGAAAGAATTTGAACTCAATGTCCTTTGAAGTCCCTTCCATGTCTCAAATCCAACCTGGAGAGTTAGAGGGCCTGAGTCTGCATCCTGCCTGCCAGTGTGGTCTTGGATAAGTCATTTACACTCACTGAGTCTCAGTTTGCTTCTTTATAAAATGAGAGGGTTGGACTACATGGCTCCCTGGGTCCCTTTCAGCTTTAAATCTAGAACAGCTATTGCAGTGAACAAATGCAAATATGAATGTCTCTCTCTATAGATAGGGACAATGAGGTGCTGCCCATCATCCCCTAGTAAAAATGGCACCTCTCCTTCATTCCCTGCTCTCTTCTTCCCTTCCTCATTCTGAAAACCATTGTTGACTTTTGTTTCTTTAAATGGATAAAGGCACAACCTGAAATAATGTTTAGCAGACTTTTTTTTTTTAATCTGTCCAAAGCATTGCATGAAGATCTTCCTGGGCAGCTAAGGGGACCCGGTTCTAGCTCCAGACCAAGACAGGAGGAGGGGGCCATAGACCCTTTTGATCAGGATCCTCCAACTTGACCTCTCTTCCCTGGGCTTGCACTTGAGTGGGGACAGGGGAGACATCAATGCCCCCTCCACATCAGGGAACCCCACTCTCCTGGGTGTCCCCCACTCAACTCTGCCCATTCATATTTGAAGCTCCATGCTAGTAAAGTCTGCAAGACAAAAAAAAGGCTCTTGGTGCTGCAAACCCTGGCAGCTAGGTGGCACCATAGTGTACAAAGCACCAGGCCTAAAGTCAGGGACCTATCTTCCTGAGTTCAAATCCAGCCTCAGACATTTATTAGTTGTGTGATCTTGGGCTAGTTACTTAACTCTGTCTACCTCAGTTTTCTCATCTATCAAATGACCCGAAGAAGGAAACAGGATTGGTCACAAAGAGTCAGATAGGACTAAAATAATGAAATGGCAAAAAGTCCTGCAAACTCCAGGGGGACATGAGTTCTCAGTAAGAACTTCACATTTTCCTAGCTGTGTGACCCTGGGCAAGTCACTTAACCCCAGTTGCCTCAGCTAAAAAAAAAGAATTTCACATTTTCCCCCTAACTGGATCTGTTTATCTTCCTATCTCTGATACTGGTTGGGTCTGGGCCCACTCCCCACATTTCTTGCCTGTAGCCACTTTCAGCATAAGACTAGAGAACCTATACTGGTCAAAAATGGAGTGAATTTTCCAGTATTGATACTAGTGACCAGTTTTTTTTTCTGGGGTTCTCCAGCCCTTAAGTGTATTCTAGATTCATCAGGCTGAAAGAATTGCAGAACGACTGAAAATATGATGGTCTCCTACTCCTGAAGCTTTACTCTATGGTGCTGGAGTCAGTGTAGATGGCCAATCAGTCCAGCTCCTCCAGGGAGACTCAGCACTAGCTTTTCTGGTAGGAGTTACAGACATACACTATCATGCTTGGCCCTTAAAAATACTTTGAATAAGTCTAGTAAAATCCAATTGGCAAAACCATTAGCAGACTTCACAGCAATTTGGGGCTCTACTCTTTGAAATTACAGTGTGTGTAAATTGTTAATGGGCCCTTTCACATCATTTGTATTATCAAAGCAATCATTTAAAATATATATGTAATTATTACTTTTTTAAGCATTAGTTTATTGACCAATTTTAATGCATTTATCAATATTTTCCAAATGGATGTCCCATTTTGTGACCAGAGATAGGATTTCTCTTCCCCCCAATACTTTTCATATTTCAACATTTCCAAAGCTATGATAAGTTGCTGGAAAAGAATGATGATAGCCTGTCTTTAGAAGAGAAATTGTTAATTTGGGATTTATAAAGGACTTTCCTTAATGAATAATAGTTGAGATCGATCTGTCTTCCTGCCTCATTTTGCAAAGTAACATTTGTAAAGTCAGGTGATTCCAATTACTCCTGCTAATTACTCCCTCCATTCAGAAGGCAGCACCAAGCTTTTAAGGAGGCTCCCAAGACAGAATGGCGAAAGGCTATCTTTTTTAAAAAACAAACTAAAATTGTACATTATGGTTTACCATCAAAATATAATTCCTTTCTCTTTTGCTCCCCCTATATTCTCCTGTTTCCGCACTCCATTCTCCTGACATGCATTCATAGAATTTTAAAACTGAAAGGACCTTCGGGATCATCCAGTCTGAACTTGGAAGGAAGGAAGGAAGGAAAAGAGAGAGGGAGGGAGGGAGGAAGAGAAAGAGGAAGGGAAAGAGGAAGGAAGAGAAAAAGGGAAGGAAGGAAAGAAGGGAGGGAGCAAGGGAGGGAAGGAGAAAAGAAGGAAGAAAAGAAAGAAGGAAGGAGGGAGGAAAAATAAAGGAGGAAAGGAAGGAAGGAAGAAGAAAATGAAGGAAAGAAGAAAATGAAGGAAGAAAGGAAGGAAAAAGGCAAGGAAGATAGGAAGGGAAAAAGGAAGGAATGAGGGAAAGAGGGAGGGAATGAAAGAAGGAAAGAGGGAAGAAAGGAGGGTGGGAAAGGGGGGAGGAGAAAGAAGGAAAGTGAGATCCAGACACTTCTTCAAGATGACATAGAAGACTAGGCTTTGAGGAATGCCTCTGATTCTTGCCATGTATGTGACCCTACTCACCCCAAGTCTAATGTAGCTACCACTTACTCTCCCCTGTAAAATGAAGGTATCGGACCAGATGATCTCTGAGCTCCCTTCTAGAAGCTCCTCTAGTAGAGACAGATCTCTTGACTGTGGCCTGAATAACTGGTTCCATGTCCTATTTGATGTTGTTGTTGGCCAAGTCAATGTTCACATTTGAGCAACAGCTTTCTTATCTTTAAATCGAGGGGGTTGGAGTAGGGTCCTTCCAGATATTCATCCATGATTCGTTCGTCTACTTGGGCCTCAGTTTACTTCTCTATAAAATAAAGGAGGTCTCTTCCAGTTTGACATTCTGGTATTCTGAGATAGTCACTTCCCTTGGAGTGGATTCCCAGACGGAGGGCTAGCCTTACACTTAAATTTTGCTAGATTATAATGGGCTCAGGGGACATCACTTGATCTCTCAGAGCCAAGCAATGCATTTCTCTTCATATTTTTTTCTTGTATCATGCTTTTCTAGAAGTAATGAAGAAAATCCTTGTATGACAGTTTCCTTCTTCTTCCATACCATCAGCTCCTGCCCTCCCCCAACCCTTCCACCATTCTCCTTCCCTATTTATCTCTTGTGAAGGAACTAGAGACCCAGAGAGGCCTAGGAGCTCATTATGAGATGCTTAGCTAAGCTAGTATCAAGGTCAGGGGTCCTAGCTTCCCAGGAACACTGGGGCTCGCTGAAATCCTCACGTTCCTTTCTCAGCAGGGGAGATTAGAGAGGGCACTGAGGGCAATTCTGAAATTGCCTGATTTCTCCTGTGAGATGGCATGGTGGGGCTGGATGTGACTTCCAGTGCTGGCCGCCTTTGGGAGGTCCCTTCTTCCCTCTGCCCACCAAAAGGGCGAGACAAGCTGGCAGAGGAAGGCTGGAGAAATTGTCCATAAGTTCAGGCTGCCGAGCCATGTGAATTAATAAAGGGGTAACCAGGGCCTTCTGCTTTTTCCAGCCTTAAAGGGAAGTCAAATATAGATTTTCTTATGGGGGGGGGTAAGAAGAAAGCAAGAGAGGAGGGACAAAGAGTATTGGTGAAAGGGACCTTTGAAGACAAGGAACAGAGCCTATGGTTGGGGACATAGATGCTCACTGAAATCCATCAACAAGCTAGACCACAGACATAGCACAGACACCATAAGGGATTGGAGCAGTTGTGTAATCCAACCCTCACTTTGCAACTCAACAACATGACACGCCTCCCCAAATGTGCCCAAACTGTCTGAACTTAGTTAGACATGGTTGCTCCTTAGATGGCAAACCACTGGAGGATGCTGGGTGCCCAAGGCTGAAATCAAGGGAGGCCTTAAACTACAGTGGGCAGGTGACTAGATTTGTGGTCCTCATCCCAGGTCTCAACTGTGCTACTTTGTCACTTAAGACTTGGGAATCCACTTCTAGCTTGGTGATCGCAGGCAAATAAGTGGACCTCAGTAGACCTCAGTTTTCTCTTCTAAAATGAGGGGGTTGGGCTAGAAGACCATGAAAGTGACTTCCGTCTCTAAAACTATGTTCCATGATCCCATATCTGACCAAATAGTTGCAAGATCTTAGATTCAGAGATAGTTAGAAACTTGGAGGTCATTCAGGCTAAACCTCTTCTCTTACATATGGGGAAACTGAGGTCAAGAGAGAAAAAGTGAAGAGATGATCATGATTGGGATGTTTAAACTATAGTGTTAGAGCTTCAAGGGACCTTGGAAGCCCTTCTTGTTGCAGATGAGAAGAGACTCATCGGGATAGTGATCATGATCTAAGATCATAGAATCAGAATTTAAAACTGGAAAGAAGCTTTGAAGTCATCAATCCAAGTCTTTAATTTTACAAGAGAGAAAGGGGAAAGGAAAAAGCATTTATTAAGTGCCTACTGTGTGCTAGGCCTTGTGCTAAGGGTTTTATAAATATTATCTCGTTCTTCACAACAATGCTGAAAAAGTGGGTATTATTATTGTCCCCATTTTATAGTTCAGGAAATTGAGGCAAACAGAGGGTTAAGTGACTTGCCAGAATCATAGTCACTGAGACTGGATTTGAACTCAGATCTTCCTGACTCCAGATGCAGCACTCTATTCACTTCTCCACCTAGCACAGAGAGGTTGATTCAATCTGACTTGCCTTACCAGTACTACCAGTGGTAGTAATTGAGTTCAGGTCAAATCCGAAGCCACCGAGAGAGTCAGTAGGAGAGCTAGGATTTGACCCACATCCCCTGACTTTGCTAAAGCTTGCTGAGGAGCTCCAGGGAAGCCTGCTTCAGAGGAGGAGGCTGCTGGCTCCACTTTTGGACAGCTCTCACGGGGAGGCAATTTTTCCTTCCACCACACTTGACTCTGCCTCTCTGCAACTTCAATTTACTCCAATGAGACAAGCATTTAGTGAGTGCCCATGACATGCCATGCATTGGATTACAAAAAGACCACAGCGTCTGCCCCCAATCAATGCTTGCTTACAGACTTCCAGTTTTGCTGAGGCCGGCTTTGCTCTCTGGGGTTAAACAGAGCTAGTTAATCCTTCTTCCACGTGACAGCTCTCCAGCTGCTTGCAGATGGCTTTCATGTGGTGCCCTCTCCTCCCCATATTTTCATTCCCAACCGACACCCCCAATTTCTTCCGCAGATCCTCCTAATTCACGGTTTCCTTGTTTCCAGAGCCAGGCATTCAGATGGTTCTAGTCAATTTCCATCAGATTCAAAAATGGCTTTAGTCAATTTCCATTGGAGAAACTGGCAAATCACTTGGCTTTGAAGGTAGGGATGACAAATGTCCCCATGACTTACTCCAGTAGAAGGCAGTCTAGGGACTATGGATCTTAACCTAAATGCTTCCAAACACTCGTCCCAGACAAGACACTTTATTATCTCTGAAAATAGTCTAACAGGAAGATAGAGGCTCAACAATACTCCTGGGGCTAGCAGGTGATCTGAGCCAGGGAGGACCTAGTGCTAAGATGATTATCTTGCTTTCCTTGCTCATTTCCCCCCCTGCCTGCCTAGACCATGGATTCATCTATTGGGGGCTTTCAAATATTTTTAGGATGATTTTTCCATCTAATGTCCTAGAGGGAGAAAAATTCAGAACACAAGGCTTTTGCTTTTGACATTTATTAACTATCCCCTACCTCTGTATGCCTCAAGCAACATCTTGGGATTTCATCAGGATAGGGGTCTTGGCCAGGGGCCCAGAGGACATTGTGCTTAATTTTTAGAGGCGGGGGGGGTTTCTATGAATTTGGATGAGAAAAATTTATCTTTATTTCACTGTATTCTGTTTCCTTTATAGTCCTATATTTTTTATGCATTTAAAACATTATTTGGACAATAAGTTCATAGTCTTCAGCAGACCCCCAAAGGGATCCAGGACATAAAAGTTTCAGAAACTCTGCCCCTGGAGGGTATGGGGCAGCATAGAAAGTACCGATAAAGTTTTGAACCTGGGTTCAAATTTGACTTTTTATCACTTATTTCCTGCGTGACCTCAGTCATGTCTCTAAGCTTTGGATTCCTCATCTGAAAGAGGAGGGGTTTGGCCTCTGATGTCCCTTGCAGCTTCAGATCAATGATTCTATTAAATCTTAGGTCATAATCTGCATTTGTGGAGGGATTTCCCATAATAGGATTTTTTTACACAAAATTCCAGATCATGTGTGTATGAGATCTCTTTTCTACATATATATATGTTATTATATTATTGTTGAGTCATTTCTGTCATGCACAACTCTTCCTGACCTCATTTAGGGTTTTCTTGGCAAAGATACTGAAGCAGTTTGCCATTTCCTTCTCCAACTCATTTTATTTTGGTTTATTTTTTTAACCTGGCCAATTCTTAATAGTATTTTATTTTTCCAAATACATGCAAAGATAGTCTGCAACACTCATCTTTGCAAAATATGGTGTTGTAAATTTGTATCCCTCTTCCCCCCCCTTTCAAAGACAGCAAGCTATCTGATTTAGGATAAATGTGCAATTCTTCTAAATGTATTTTCATATTCTTCATGTGCAAAAAAAGGCAGATCAAAAGGAAAAAGAAAGAAAAAAACCTCAAGCAAACAACAATCAAAAAATAGGTGAAAATACTATGTTTGTTTTCATCCACATTCAGTCTCCATAATTTTCTGTCTGGATGTGGATGGCATTTTCCATCCCAGGTCTATTGGAATTGCCTTTAGTCTCCTCATGTTGAAAAGACCCAAGTCTGTACTGGTTAAGAAATAGAGTAGTCGATCAGTGGAATAGGATAGAATCACAAGACAAACTAGGCAATAACTATAGCAATTTGGTTTTTGATAAACCCAAAGACCCCAGCTTTTGGGATAAGTATTCACTATTTGACAAAAACTGCTGGGAAAACTGGAAACTAGTGTGGAAGAAATTAGGGCTTGACCCACATCTAACACCACATACCAAGATAAGATCTAAATGGGTTCATGATCTGGATATAAAGAGTGATTTTGTAAACAAGTTAGAGGAACATAATATAGTTTACCTCTCAGACCTGTGGAGATGGAATAAATTTATGTCCAAAGAAGAACTGGAACTTTTAATTGAAAACCAGATAGATAACTTTGACTATATTAAGTTAAAAAGTTTTTGTACAAACAAAATCAATGCAGACAAGATTAGGAGGGAAGCAATAAATTGGGAAATCATCTTTACATTTAAGGGTTCTGATAAAGGTCTCATCTCTAAAATATATAGAGAATTGTCTCATATTTATAAAAATTCAAGCCATTCTCCAATCAATAAATGGTCAAAGGATATGAACAGACAATTTTCAGAGGATGAAATTAAAACTATTTATAGTCATATGAAAAGGTGCTCCAAATCACTATTGATCAGAGAAATGCAAATCAAGACAACCCTGAGATACCACTTCACACCTGTCAGATTGGCTAAAATGACAGGAAAAGTTAATGATGAATGTTGGAGGGGTTGTGGGAGGGCTGGGACACTGATGCATTGTTGGTGGAGCTGTGAACGGATACAGCCATTCTGGAGAACAATTTGGAGCTATGCTCAAAAAGTTATCAAACTGTGCATACCCTTTGACCCAGCAGCATTTCTATTGGGCTTATATCCCAAAGAAATCATAAAGGAAGGAAAAGGCCCCACATGTGCAAGAATGTTTGTGGCAGCCCTTTTTGTAGTGGCTAGAAACTGGAAATTGAATAGATGCCCTTCAATTGGAGAATGGCTGAATAAATTATGGTATATGAATATTATGGAATATTATTGTTCTGTAAGAAATGACCAGCAAGATGATTTCAGAGAGGCCTGGAGAGACTTACATGAACTGATGCTGAGTGAAATGAGCAGAACCAGGAGATCATTATACACGGCAACAACAGTACTATATGACGATCAATTCTGATGGACATGGCTCTCTTCAACAATGAAATGTTTCAAACCACCTCCAATTGTTCACTGAAGAAAGCCATATACACCCAGAGAGAGGGATGCGAAATGTGGACCACAACATAACATTCTCATACTCCTTGATTGATGTTTGCTTACATTGTGTTTCCTTTATCTGATATGTCGTTTGTGTAGATAAGATTTTTCTTGCACACCAATGATAAGTTTGGAAATATGTATACATATATTCGATTTGCCAAAATTTTAACATAATTAACATGTACTGGATATCCTGCCATCTAGGGGAGGGGTGGGGAGTTGGGGGGAAAAATTTGTAACGGAAAGCTATGTAAGGGTTATTGTTGAAGAATTACCCACACATATGTTATGCAAATAAAATAAAAATTAAAAATAAATAAATAAATAAATTCTTACCTTGAAAAAAAAAAAAAGACCCAAGTCTGTCACAGCTGATCATCACATAATCTTATTGTTATTGTGTACAATGTTCTCTTGGTTTTTCTCACTTTGTTTAGCATCAGTTCATTTAAGTCTTTCCAGGCTTTTCTGAAATCAGTCTGCCCATCATTTTTTATAGAACAAGAATATTCCACTATATTCCACTAAACTTATTTAGCCATTCCCCAACTGAGGGGCATCTACTCAGTTTCCAGTTTCTAGCCACTACCAAAAGGGCCATCACAAACATTTTTGCACATGTGGGTCCCTTTCCCTCCTTTATGATCTCTTTGGGATAGAGACCCATTACAGATACTGCTGAATCAAAGGTTATGCACAGTTTGTTAGTCCTTTGGGCATAGTTCTAAATTTCCATCTCATTTTACAGATGAGGAAACTGAGGTAAATGGGTTTAAGTGACTTGTGCAGGTCACACATCTAGTAAGTAAATGTCTGAGGCTGGATTTGAATTCAGTGAGATGAGTCTTCCTTAATGCAGGGCTGGTATTCTATCCATGGTACTACCTAGCTGCCCCTTCCTATATATATATATGTGTGTGTGTGTGTGTGTGTGTGTGTGTGTGTGTGTGTGTGTGTGTGTGTAATTTCTATAATGGGCAATATATACATATATGTATGTATGTCTCTGTATACTAATCTGAGTCTATATATGTATCTATATCACATGTAACAGAAAAAGCCTGGGAAAAGATTAATGTTCATCTTTGATTTTCAAATGAATTAAGACTTCTATACCTAATGGTTTGTTTATTTAACTGATGGCTGCTGTCTTCAATAAGGTCTGTTGCCATATAAAAATCGCCTGACAAAGCATTAACTTGGAGTTGGGTTATTTTGTTCTCCAAACTAATGTTGTGCTGTTAACACATTTGGTGTCTTGAGAGTGCCAAAGAACATTGCAGCCATTGCTTAGAAAGAATATTACATTTGCACTTGAAATGCCAATAAAGATGCCATTTACTAAGTTATGAGAGCCCGCGGTGGATCCCAGAGGCCTTCGGGTTCAACCCTTTCATTTCATGACGAAGAAGCTGAGGCTCACAGAGGGGGAAGCTTTGTTCATGGTCACATAAACATCAGTGGCCTAGAATTGGCAATGACCTCAGAGACCTTCTAGTCCAATCCCCTTATTTACAGATGTGGAAACTGAGGCCCATTTGGTAAAATGAGCTTCCCAGGGTCACAGATCTGACAAGTATCTAATCCTTCATGGATGTTAGCTAGTGTAAGGACTTACTTCAGAAATTCAAAGCCCTGAACAAATGGGAGCTTTTAGAAGTATTTTAATCCAAAGCCCCTAAACAATGACCCCTAAACAAAGAGCTTTAGGAAGCATTTTCTCACTTCATTGCCTTTCTTTTTTTTCTTCTGCCGTGGTAGGTTTGAAGGCAGCACCAAGAAGACAAATGTTTCGAAGAACCAGGGGATGATAGCGTTCAGAGATACTCGGAGAACCCTAAGTAAGTGGATAATGACCTTAGGGACCTAGCAAGACCAGAGTCAGAGCTGGGGCTGAATGCTGAACTATAGGTAGGAGGAAGGATGGCAATCATGGAAATCGTGGCTCTGGGGAGGACGGTGGGCATGAAGATGGAGAATCAAAGCGTGAAGGAAGAGGAGAGGCCTGATGACTTTGTGCCATTTGGCGCCTCAAAGCTTGATGCTTTCATCATAATTTAAAAGCGCTCCTTAAGCTGCCAATAAGTTCAGTTTGTTCCAGGCAAGAAAACTGTGTTCCTCTGATGAGAAGGGACACTGTGTAAATAAATCATCAATGTGTCAGGACTTGTCTGTACCTCCCAGTAGTTCTAATCTTTCAGAGGTGGACATTCCCTGAAAAGGTACAGATCGCGACTCATCCCTACCTGCCCATCCTATGGGATTCTAGTCCCTGACACCTGGTAGTCCTGGATGGGATGCATGAGGGGAGGGGACAGCACAGGGGAAGGCCAGACAACACACAGGGTGCCTTCATCCAACTCTCTTGTTATGACACACTTGGAGCACACAGATTATTCATCTGTCCCTCTTCTGGTCACAATTTCTCTGGTGACATCTCTTCTTTTGCTTCTCTTGGGCAATTCTTGATTGAGCACATGTAGCAACAAGTCCATCACAAACCTTTCCATTGTCCTTTGGGTGACCCTCCACTTTTATTCCTTGGAGCCTGTGGTCTTCTATCATTCATAACACATAGCATTAATTGAAGAAAAGATGATTTAAGAAAAAGATTTGTCTTTATAGGAGAAACTTGAGGTCATTAAAAGATGGCAATGTTAGAGCTAATAATATCTAGTAGTTAATAATATACAATGTAATATAATACATAACATATTCTAACAATAAATACAATAATAACTGACATCTATGTAGCACTTTAAGCCCTATAAAGCACTTTGCATACATGATCTCATTTGAATTAAATAATGATGAGAAATAGGTGCCATGATCATCTCCTTTATACAGATGAGGAAGCTGTAGTACAGAGAAGGTTTACATTTGGTCACACAGCAGTAGATGGGGGACAGTTCTGAGCCCAAGTCTTTTTACTTCTTGAGAATAATGTAGTAGAGTCCATGGAAATGCAGCTAATTTTGTAAATCTGAAAATGGTTCTATAAGGAAAATCACATTTATTATTTAATATATTTCCCCCAATTATATGATAAAACAGTTTTTTAGTATTTGTTCTTTCAGTTTTTAATTCCAAATTCTCTCCCTCCCTGGATCAGTAAGCAATCAAATATTTCAATATCAGTCATTCTGTGCAAGAGGACTCAAATGAAAGAAAAAGAATGAAATAATGCATAAAATATGCTAAAAATAGCAGAGTTCAGTCTGTATTCAAAAACAGTATCAGTTTTTTTTTCTTTCTCTGGAGGTGGATAGTATATTTCATTATTATTCCCTTGGGAGTGTCTTGGATCATTGTAAGGCTGAGAATAACTAAGTCACTCCCAGTTAGTTCTTCATTGAACAATATTGCTGTTACTGGGACGACCTTCTCCTGGTTCTCTTCCCTTCACTGTGCATCAGTTCATGTTAAGTCCTGGCTTTTCTGAAATCATCTAGCTTGCCATTTCTCAGAGCATGATAATATTCCATCACAATTATATATCCACGGCTTGTTTAGCCACTCGCCCATTCTTGGCCATGTCTTCCATGTCCAATTCTTAGCCACCACAAAAAGAACTGCTATAAATATTTTTGTATAAATAGGCTCTCTTCTCCTTTTTTGGTTTATATTTTTGTGATGCAGACCTAGCAATGGTATTTCTGGATCAAAGGTCATGCCCAGTTTGATAGCTTATTTGGGCATAGTTCCACATTGCTCTCCACAGTGTATCAGTTCACAACTTCACCAACAATACTTGTATACCAGTTTTCCTACATCCCTTCCAATATTTATCATATTTATTTTTTTTGTCATATTAGCCAATCTGATAGGTGTGAGGTGGTACCTCAGATATGTTTAGTAAAAGCTGAATATTATCATTTATTTTATTTTCTCCTCCAATTACACATCAAAACAAATTTTAACATTTGCTTTTTAAAAAAGTTTTGTGTTCCAAATTCTCTCTCCCTCCCTCTCTCTCTCTCTCTCTCTCTCTCTCTCTCTCTCTCTCTCTCTCTC
>JAJPUD010001350.1:428871-451539 GCA_023553655.1 Myrmecobius fasciatus
TCTCTCTCTCTCTCTCTCTCTCTCTCTCTCTCTCTCTCTCTCTCTCTGTCTTCTTCCCCTCCCGGAGACACTAAGCAATCAGATATAGGTTATACACTTGAAATCATGGACAATATTTCCATATTAGTAATTTTGTACAAAAAGTCTGGGATAAAAGAAAAAGAAAAGAAATGTGAAAAATAGCAGAGTTGCATTTATTATTATTAATACCACATAAAACACAAATCCAAAGAGACATAAGCCCACCTCTTCTCAATAGCTTCTCTTCCCTTCTTCCTTTATCCTTTCCCCCAAACCCCAAGGTTTTATAGCCCTGACTGAAAAAATGAAAGCCTTGAATCAACTCATTAATATAATGTCCAGTCTATAGAACCAGAGGGTTTTAGAACTCCTAGGGACCTTAGAGAACCTGGGCAGCTGTTTGAGCAAGACTGCCAAAGCACAGCCCTCCCCCGGATTGAGCATGAAGCATTGCCTTGGCACATCAGTTGGAGCCATTGGATTCTCTGATCGATTCATCTTCCTTGGCAAGGAGCCTTTGTTCTGAGGCTGATTGTGGCCCAGACATTTCTCTTCAAAAACAAAGGGCAGCAACCGAGCACTGGTCAGTCAGTGAAGTCCTTGCCGAGGGGGCTTCCACACTGACTCGTCAGAATTATCTTTGGTTACCAAGGAGGCTCTTGGTGGACTCTGTTGGTTCTTGTTCTTCCCTCATGTCAGAAACTAGACAGTCAGAAAGCAGAGCGGGAAGACCCAGGGGTCAATCTCTGGGCCTCGGTTTCCTTATATGGAAAGTGAAGTTGGACCTAATGGTTTCCAAGTTCTTTCAGCTCCAGAATGATCTAGTTGTGTAGACATGCATATTCATTGCTTTGTTCATAGTAGGTGCTTAATAGATGCTTGACTTGATGAGTATATGAATGACTATATGAGTGGAGGAATCACTGAGCTTTCTCTTGCAACTAACTCAAGGAAAGCATTTGTTAGGTACCAAGGTGGTGAGTTCTGGGGGCAAGCACTGAAACTCGAGTATCTGAACTCCCATTCTAAGGTATGTCATAAGCTTTAGTGGCAGACAGAAGGTAAGTTATGATCGCTGGCTGCAGCCCCTGACAAGTCCTTCCCCCTGCATCTGGGGACAGAGGAACAGTGATGATGTCACCAGAGGACATTCAGCCGGGAAGGCTGATTGCCATCCTGTTCTGTGTCTCTGATAGGTCCCAGCCCAGGCTTCCCGCTCAGTCCCCGAACTGGAGCTTTTTGGCACTGGACTCCCTCTGCCAGCTGCTGGCGATGGCAGGGAGTGTGACGCACGGTCTAGACAGCACCACGCAGAGGGCCGTGCGTGGAACAGGAAATATGAACTGAACCAGAGCTGTGTGTGGACTCAACAAAGGGAGAAGCTGTGCAGATCAGGGAGAGGTCCTGCCAGCAGAGCCCCTGGGATCCAGGACAGCATAAGCAGGGTAGTGTGGCAGGGTGAGAGAAAAGAGAACCAAGCCTGGTTGGGAAAAACTGGCCCGGCCACTTTCCTCGGACAATGTCACAGGCCCCCCAAATTGCAGTTTTCCCATTGGAGAATTGAAAAGAATTAACAAGCACTTATTAAGTACCTACTATTTGCCAGGCACTGAGGATACAAGAGTGCGACAATACCTGCCCTGGAGGAGCTTATAGTCTACTTGGAAGGATGGAGCATATTCTCGGAGAAATAAATATGGGAATCTGTGTGGCCCTGCCTTGTCACTGCTGAGGCAATCAGGCAGGGAAAATGACAAACCATCTAGACATCCTCCTCCTTGGCCCCCAATGAGTTTGCCCTGACCCTTTTACTGGGGACTGCACTTAACTGAAGAGCTAGCCCTTGTCATCTGAAGGGATTGGGCTGGAAACAGAGAGCAGATATAAGGAGGGGGCAGCAGGAGAGGAAGGGGGTGGGTGGAGAAACTGGATGGAACCAGACGGCCGAAGCCAGGAGGATGCTGTGCCTTGAATCAGAGATCATTTCATTCTTCCCCTTCTTTCTTCCCTCTTTCTCTCCCTGGGCAACTAATCTCTTTCTTAAAAGTCTGTTTACCTTTCTCTTTACTTTGTCTCTTAGGTTGACAATCCAATGCATTTCTACTCTGTGTTTGCCATTGCTGTCATGGAGAGGGACATTGGGGAAAATCTAGGAGGGAAGAGAAAGACATTAAAATACATATTTTGTTCTGCTGACTGAGGTCTATAGTATAAAAAAAAAATTAAAACCTTTCCAAGACATCAAGAAAGAACAGGTATCTATCTGACTGAGCAATGACTAAGTAGGCAGAAGTGCTCTCTTTGTCTCTGTCCCTGTCCCTGCCTCTTCCTGTCTCTGTCCCTCTCCTTCTCTCTTCCTGTTTCTATCCCTTTCCCTCCCTGTCTCTTCTTCTCCCTCCCTGTCTCTTCCTCTCCCTCCCTGTTTCTGTCCCTCTCCCTCCCTGTCTCTCCCTCTCTATCTGTTTTTCTGTCTCTCTCTGTGTGTATATGTGTGTGTGGAGGGTATATGTTTTGACTTGCTAGGCTGATACTCAAGGGGATTTATTTTCTTTCTTATTTCCCACTGGCAATTAGAAAGGAAAATCCTGTTCCTAGAGGAGGGGCAGAGACTGGATAGTCACACCCCCAGAGCAAAGGAAATAAACATCCCAGATAAATGAGTGACTGATAGCTCTGCCCATCGGCAGAGCACATTGCCATCACACTACTCAAGAGATCCAAAGTATATTCCAAAGAGATGGCCTCTCAAGTCCATTCTACCTCCAAACGCAAGATCTTCTGATCTAGTCCAGTGTACACACATGTGTGTGCATATGGGTTGTTAGGGAGAAGCAGAGACAGCAGGCTCTTCCTCCTCACATGGGAGATGCTAGTTGGGCTGAGGCTGAAGAGAGCTTCTGGTTCACAGAGGCAGAGGTGAAGTCTAATAATCAACCCAACCTACTTTTGGGGGGCTATGGTGAGCATCCCTTTGTGAAGATCAGTTTGGTGTCTGTAAGTTTCTACGGGGAGCTGTCTGCAACAGGGCTTGGAGGGACAGAACCTCTCTTGGAGCTCTGAGAGCCCACTTCTGTGGAAGCCATGCTTTCTCATAAAGCCATCAGTGGTGGTGATTACTTGGCAACTTACTGATCATAGAAGTAAGCTGAAAAGAACCTTGGTCATTGATACAGCTGGGTTTTGTCTTCAGGTCTCCTGAGTGAGAGCCTTCTGTTGACTGCTGTTGTTTGTTGTTATTGGTTTCCCACACCATAGGAAAACCGAGAAACTGGTTTTGATTCAGAAAATTTGGCTTAATCCTTCCCCAGGAGCATCAGCTAGGTTTGTTGTGGACTGGGATCTCCTCTTCAGGCAGAAGGCTACCTGGAAAGCTTTCAAGATAAACGAGAGGCTGTAGTGTAAAGGTATATCAGCTGTGGCAGCAGGGGTTCGAGTAGGCTTAGGGAGTAAGGTGCTTTTCTCAAACTGTGGCCAAGTGGGAGTCAAGCCAAGCATTTATAAAGCATTTGTGATACAGCAGCCTTGTGCTAAGTACCTGGAATAAAAATACAAGCAGGAAGATCACCCCTCCTCATCTTTGCTATAGGAAGAGAGCCTTTGCCAAAATAAAGATACCTGCAATATTTCATTAATCTACCAGCCTCACGGCCCAGTCACAAGGGTAAATGAGGTAAGCTTGGCGTGACCTGTTCTTCATGAAGCCTGGCCAGCCTTTCATGCTCATTGATCAATGCTTCCCTTTCTTGATGTGCACTAATCATCCCTTTACGAACAAGCTGTAAAATGTTGCCAGGAATCAGCCAAGCTCACTGGCTCGATTTGGGGACCCCTAGGTTCTCGTCTTTAAAAACCATGCTCTTCTCCGGTCCCAAAGCCCTGACAAAGGCTCAGCAGTCACCTTGGCCAGTTCATTCAGTATTCAGAGATGTAATTCATTTGGGCCTGGCAACTTGAATTCATCAAGGACAGCTAGGTGCTCTCCTTATTTAGAGTTTTAACTCCTTCTTAGCCATTTCTGTTCTGTCCTTTCCAATCCACAGATTATTCTGATTGATAAAGAAAATAGTCACAAAACCAGAGTTGCAAGGTTCTCCTTCTGTCCTCAGAGGAACAGAGATTCAAAGCTAGAAGGAACCTTAAAGGTCATTTAGTTCAAAATCTTCATTAATTGAATGATTAACTTGCTGTCCATAATTCTCCAGAGGCTGCTGTCTGGCTCAGGTCTTAGAATGGGATGGAGACTTTTCAATGAGAACCATGGGTGCTCAAAGGAGCTTACTCTAATACTCCAAGCAAGAAAAGTCAGGACAAGCTATGCTGTTCAGATTATTACGATATTGAGCTGGATAGGTCACTCACTAAATTAGACAACCAACCTATGTTGGACAGACCCAATCAAAGATAATGAATTGAGTCAAGAGTTGATTAGGAAGATGAAAGTGTCCTAGATTGTTCTGGGTAACCAAATAAATCTGAACTGAGGAAGATGAGTCTTCCTGACTCCAGGTCTAGTGTTCTTTTGGCAGTGGGCAGGTCCCTATAGTTCTCTGTGAAATGAGAGGGTTAGAGTATGTGAGCTCATTTGTTTCTCCTTTCTCTGACTCTATGATCTTGAGTCACTTCCTGGCTCTGGACCTCAATTTTCTCCTATGTAAAATGGCAGTGGAGTTGGGGTAGGGGAGAGAACATAGAGAGCATAGGGTCTCTTCCAACTCTAGAGATGGTATTCAATTGCAGAATAATGTTGGAGGGAATAACTTGATTCCTGTGCAGCATGGGGAGAGACAGAAGGTAAATTGGATTATGTTTAGGAAAAATGTTATTGTGAATTACAAGAAAAATCATGCATGTGCCCAGACTTACGTTCCTTTGTATGTTTATAACACAGGTCTCTCCCTCTTCTCCCTGAGGTACTTTAAGGAAAAGCCATTTGTCTTTCCCTTACTTTTTTTGCTGATGGCAGATGTAAAACTCACTAGAACCAGGTGGTAGCCAGGAAGGGAAGCAAAACAGTGATGATCTCCACTGCTGGCTCCTCACTTCTTTAAACCAGACCCATGGTATCACCCAAAAGCATGATCAGGAGCTCTCCAAGCCCAAGAGCCTAACTGGAACCTCTTTCTTTTCTAGGCTAGCAGAAGCCCCTTTCAGCTTCAAGAAAATAAACAGATCTTGAAAATGAGCATAGCTGTAGATGGGTCAAAATCATATGCAAATAAATAAGTTTTAATTGCCCGCCATGTCTTTGTATGTCAGGTACAGTTATTGTGGTCACATTTATTGGCCAATTAGGAGCATTACTGGACTGCAGTGGTGACAAATGGCTGCTTAGTGGGGCCTCGGGACATTCTGGGGAGGGAGAGTGGTTGGAGTTATACTTTTACATTTATTGAGTTCCCCAGTAGAAAAAAAAGGCATTTGCCTAATCAATTCCATCATAACTCAGAGGGTTGAGAGGCTTTCCAAGGGATTATGACAGTTCCCACTGGTAAGATTTGCAAAGCATTGAATCCAGTAAAATCATTGGCTGTTGTGAGTCATAACAGGCTGGTAAAGGTTTTTCCTTGTGGCAAACTAAAATGACCCAATGGAAAAATGTTGAAGTAAGGAGATTTCTTCTTGGCTACATTTTTATTTGCACAGAGAGAATTCTGCTTAGATGAGATCCCATCCAAACAAGTCCCGTGTCAAGACTGTGAGATAACTCATGTTCTCCTGTATCATTCAGGAAGACCCCATCCAAATTTGGCCCACAAACATCATTTCTGTGCTCTCCAAAAATAATGGACGTGTCTTTATTTTCTATCTCTTCTAAATTAATTTCTCTTCTTCTATCATCAATGTAGAGCTGGAAGGGACTTCAGTGGCCATTCCAGGGGTTCAGTCCAGTCCCCTAATTTTACAGGTGAGAAAATGTTCAATTCAATCCATTTTGTATGGATTAATTAAGTACTTATTAAGATGAACACTGTGACAGGTGCTGGGCATGGAAACATAAACATAAAACATCCCCTGACATCAAGAAGCTTACATTCGATGAAAGGAGAGCCATGTACATATATTATCAACTAATCAATCAGCATTTATTAAGTATCCACTATATGCCAAGCATTGTGCTAAATACTGGGGCATAAAAAGAGAAAAAGGAAGTAACCCCTGCCCTCTGGGATTTTGCATGACATTGCTAAATAATAGGATTTAATATTATTAGATTATATTGCTAGATCACTACTATTGACATATTATTATTAATAATCACTCAGCCTTTACTAAACACATTATATCATAAAGATATTGATCTTAAGCTGGAAGCCCATCCAGGATAACCTCTTTCAGTTTACAGATCAGATTAAATGACTTTGCCAGGGCTATGCAGATTTTAAGAGAAGAGAGATTTGAATCCAAATCATCTGACTCCCAATTCACTGCCCTTGCTGAAATACAAAGGCAAAAGTGAAACGGTTCCTATCTTCAAGGAACTTACATTTGAATGGGGGAAAACCAAATTGTAAACAGAGAAAGGAACTTAGAAGAGATAGAAAATAAAGACAAGGTAATTATTCTAGAGCACAAAAATGGGACAAACTTGGATGGAGTTTTCCTGGATGAATCAGGTGAACATGAGTTATGTTTAATTAAAAAAAACATTATTTTGTACCACCAAAAATCTCTCATTCTCTCTTTTTCTTTTCATCTTTTCCCTTCTTTACCCTCTCTTTAACTTTCTCCCATTCTCTGTTTTTTTCTTTTTCTCCTTTCTGTCATCTCATCTCCATTTTCCATCTCCATTTTCCTCTCTCTGTCTCTCACACACAGTCACTAATAAAAGCACTGCATACTAATCATCTCATTGCCTGTTTTCTTGCCTTGAGTTGCTCCAAGGCAATTTTTCATAACGTGTAGTAGAGCAGAAAGTTTTCTGTATTCCTTCACCCTTACATGGCTCTGAGAATAATTTTTAAATTTACTTTTATATTATTATTATTATTTTGCTGCAGCAATTGGGATTAAGTGACTTGCCCTGGGTCACACAGATAGAAAGTGTTAAATGTCTGAGACCAGATTTGAACTCAGGTCTTGACTTCAGGGCTGGTGCTCTATCCACTGTGCCACCTAGCTGCCTTGGCTCTGAGAATAAGTCATTCACAGTTCTTTATCATACAATATTGTTACATACAATATTGCTGTTACTAAGTACAATATTCTGCTTCTGTTACTTTACTTTGCATCAGTTTATAAAAGTCTTTCCTGTTTTTCTGAAATCATTTTGCTTTTTATTTCTTATAAGCACATAATATTCCAATACAATCATATTCCAATACAACTTGCTTAAGCATTTCCCAGTTTGATGGGCATCCACTCAATTTTTTATTTGTAGCCACCACAAAAAGAATTGTTATAAATATTTTTGTACAAGTAGGTTCTCTTCCCTTTAAAAAAATTTGGATATAGACCTAGTAGTAGTACTGCTTGAGTCAAAGGGTATCTAGTTTGATAGCCCTTTGGGCATAATCACAAATTGCTCTCCAGAGCAACAGAGATGGATGGAAATGGATGAATTAGTTCACAACTTTAGTAGTAGTGCATTGGTTTCCCAGTTTTCCCATGCTCCCTAAAATCATTTATCATTTTCCTTTTTTGTCATATTAGCCAATTTGATAGGTGTGAAGTGACACCTCAGAGTTATTTAATGTGCACTTCTCTACTCAATAGTGATTTAGAACATCTCCCTCCATATGACCATAGATAGCTTTGATTTCTTTTCATATGAAAACTGCCTGTTCATATCCTTTGACCATTTAGCAACTGGGGAATGACTTTCATTCTTAAATGCATTTGAATACATGTGAATTTCATTCATAAATTCAGTCATACATCTGACTCAGATCAAAAAAGGGGAAAGTCCCTAATGCACAAAAACATTTGTAATAGTTCTCTCGGTGGGGACAAAGAGTTGGAAATTCAAGGGACTCCATAAATTGAAAAATGGCCGAATAGTGATTTATGAATATAATGGAATAATATTGTTCTATAAAAATGATGAATAGCTGGATTCCAGAAAAACCTGGAAAGATTTATATGAACAGATGTGACTGAAGAAGCAGAGCATTGTACATAGTAACAGCAATATTGTGTAATGATCATTTTTGACAGACTTTGCTCTTCTCAGCAGTATAATGGTCTAAGACAATTTCGAAAGACTCATGATGGAAAAAAAAAACTATTCATATCCAGATAAAGAATTATGAAGTTTGAATGCAGATCAAAGTATATTGTTTTCACTTTTTTGCTGTTCTTTTTTTCTCATGATTTTTCCCTTTTGTTCTGATTCTTCTTTCACATCATGACTAATGTGGAAATAGGTTTAATATGATTGTACATGTAAGTCATTTGCTACAACTTGGGGGAGGGGGAATGGAGTTTTATACTTTTCTTTTGATTTCGGATGCATTTGATTTTTTTGTATAAAAACTTTTAAATTTAATAGAATTTATAGAAATAGAATTAAATAGAATAAAAATTGTCCATTTTACATTTTGTAACATCCTCTATTTTGTTTAGTCCTAAATTCTTTCCTTCTCCATAGATCTGAGTAAGTAAACTATTCTTTGTTCTTCAAATTTGCTTATGGTATCACCTATATGTGTAAATCATGTACCCATTTTGAATTTCTTTTGGTTTATGATGTGAGATATAGAAGACCCTTTATTTTTTATTTTTTTTATTAATACTTTTTATTTGCAAAACATATGTATGGGTAATTCCTAAACATTAACCCTTACAAAGCTTTCTGTTACAAATTTTTCCCCCCTACTCCCCAACCCTCCCCTAGATAGCAGGATATCCACTACATGATAATTATGTTAGAATACTTAAATCGAATATTTGTATAGTTATTGCCACACATCATTTTTTTTTTGTTCAGGAGAAATCGTATCTATAAGAAAGAATAATCCGATAAAGGAAATACAGTGCAAGCAAACATCAATAGAGAACATGAAAATGTTATGTTGTGGTCCACATTTCATATCCCTCTCTCTGGGTGTATATGGCCTTCTTCACTGAACAATTGGAATTGGTTTGAAGCATTTCATTGTTGAAGAGAGTGATGTCCATTAGAACTGATCCTCATATAGTATTGTTGTTGCTGTGTACAACGATCTCCTGGTTCTGCTCATCTCACTCAGCATCAGTTCATGCAAGTCTCTCCAGGCCTCTCTGAAATCGTCTTGTTGGTCGTTTCTTACAGAACAATAATATTCCATAACATTCATATGCCATAATTTATTCAGCCACTCTCCAATTGATGGGAATCCATTCAGTTTCCAGTTTCTAGCCACTAAAAAAAGGGCTGCCACAAACATGCTTGCACACGTGGAGCCCTTTCCATCCTCTAAGATCTCTTTGGGATATAAGCCCAATAGAAACACTGTTGGGTCAAAGGGTACGCACAGTTTGATAACTTTTTGAGCATAGCTCCAAATTGCTCTCCAGAATGGTTGGATCCCTTCACAGTTCCACCAACAATGCATGAGTGTCCCAGTCTTCCCACATCCCCTCCAACATTCATCGTTATCTTTTCCTGTCATTTTAGCCAATCTGACAGGTGTGTAGTGGTACCTCAGAGTTGTCTTAATTTGCATTTCTCTGCTCAATAGTGATTTGGAGCACCTTTTCATATGATTATAAATAGTTTTAATTTCATCATCTGAAAATTGTCTGTTCATATCCTTTGACCATTTATCAATTGGAGAATGGCTTGAATTTTTATAAATGTGAGACAATTCTCTATATATCTTAGAAATGAGACCTTTATCAGAACCCTTAAATGTAAAGATGATTTCCCAATTTGATGTTTCCCTCCTAATCTTGTCTGCATTAGTTTTGTTAGTACAGAAACTTTTTAACTTAATATAATCAAAATTATCTATCTGGTGTTCAATGAAGAGTTCCAGATCTTCTTTGGACATAAATTTATTCCATCTCCACAGGTCTGAGAGGTAAACTATCCTATAATATCACTTTTTATATCTAGATCATGAACCCATTTAGATCTTATCTTGGTGTGCCGTGTTAGGTGTGGGTCCAGCCTTAATTTCTTCCACACTAGTTTCCAATTTTCCCAGCAGTTTTTGCCGAATAGTGAGTACTTATCCCAAAAGCTGGGGTCTTTGGGTTTATCAAACACTAAATTGCTAACGTTATTACCTAGCTTGTCCTGATAGCCTATTCTATGCCACTGATTGACTGCTCTATTTCTCAGCCAGTACCAAATGGTTTTGATGACCGCTGCTTTATAATATAGTTTTATATCTGGTACAGCAAGGCTACCTTCAGACCCTTTATTTTTTAACATATTGTTAATTAATGACAATAATTAATAATTGTTATAGTGCTTTTTTTGGGGGGGGGTTCTGATAATTTAGTCCCTTTTCATCTTCCTGTCGTTGGGAAATCATTTTGTTATTCATCTGCTCAAGAACAATCACTGGCTCCCAAATCTGTCTCTAGGAAAACTACAAACTCCTCTGTTTGGCATTTCAAGCCATCACCATTAGGCGCTAGCTTCACTTGCTTGCTAATGAGAATCACTCCTTTTCATGCAGTCTCTATCCAAAGTGGTTTCCTTGATATTCCCCATCCATGTTTCTCTCAACTCCATGTCTTGGAGTGTCCCCTGGTTCTCTTCAAGAGTACCAGCTCCTCTCTCATGTGCCCTATTGCTATCATTCTCCTCCCCATATGCAATACAAATTACTTGATATTTACTTTGTAGGCATTTTGGAGTTAGCCCCTCTACAAGGTAGCATATCTATCCTCCTCCCTGCAACTGCAAGAAGAATCTTAGGTCCTTAAAGGCAATACTGCTTCATATTCACCTTTATATTCTCTGGGTAAGTTACAACTTTTCAAAATTCTAGGTGACTCTTTAAGAAGATCATGTGTTGTACAGAAGGTTCCAACCTAAGTTGATAGAGGATGTTTCCTCATCCTGAAGTTCCTGAAGTTCCTTTTGACAAGACAGTCACAAGTGTAGTTCCTTTTTCTGGTTTATTTTCCCAGTGCTTAGCCTGCCCAGCTCAGAGCTTATGAAATGTTTGTTGAGTTGAACTGAATCGAACCCAATGCCCTTCCCTTGTAGCAAGGGAAGTCAAGAAAGACTGAATGACTAAATGACTATTCTTCTGGCCAGTAAGTCCAAATGAGATGGACTTGAAGAAGGGGGTCATAAATCTGGTATAGGACAGCAAAACCATTTGGGGCTGGTGAGAGGGAGCAGAGAAGGGAGAGCTACACCGTGGAAGGCTCCTATCTCTTCTGAGGGTTGATGGAGAAAAGCATTAGGC
Organism: Myrmecobius fasciatus; assembly: GCA_023553655.1. Classification (NCBI taxonomy): domain Eukaryota; kingdom Metazoa; phylum Chordata; class Mammalia; order Dasyuromorphia; family Myrmecobiidae; genus Myrmecobius; species Myrmecobius fasciatus. The sequence goes on from JAJPUD010001350.1 coordinate 440,241, forward strand.
ATGAGTGACTCGAGAAAGTTAAGTGAAAGGGATAAATGGAGGGCTTCCAGAGGTGAGGGTCATCTATCATTATATGTACATATGGATGTCAGGGAACAAATAAAACAGATCGCTGAGTGGGCAATACTGAGAGAATAATGAAGGTGATGAAAGCATCTTAGCTAAAGAAAAACTATATCTCCTTAGAGAGGCAATGTATTAATTGTGAGGAGCAGAGACACCAATGTCATCACGTGGAAAGGGGAAAAAGAAGGTACCATAAGGAACCATACCTCAGCCATTATAACAATAACAACAGTAATAATAATGATGATTGTTATTGCCACTTTCATGTCTTATTCTTTATGATTGTGTTTGGGGACTTTCTGGGCAAAGACACTGGAATGGTTTTCCACATCCTTCTCCAGTTTGTTTTACAGATGAAGAAAATGAGGCAAGCAGGGTGAAGTGACTTGACCAGGGTTACAGTTAGTGACTAAGGTGAGATTTGAACTCAGGTCCTCCTAATTCCAGAACTCTATCCACAGTGCCAACTAGCTGCCCCTCAATAACAACAGCAGACTGCATTGATACAGTGCTTTATGGTTTTTAAAGTACTTTAAGTATATCATCTCATATGATTCTCACAATAATTCTGGGAGGTAGGTATTAATAATATCCACATTTTACAGATGGGGAAACTGAGGCTGGGGGAGATTACATGATATACTTAGGTAATGCCTAAATCAGGATTTGAACTCATCTTTCTGGTTACAGGCATAGTTCTTTATCCACTATATCTCAATCACCATGTTGTCCTTTGAGTAACAAGTTCACCCTTTGAAATAGATAAGAAGGATCATGGAGCTCCCATAGGATAGCAAACCTCATCAAAAATGGGTTTTACACAAACACACTGCCAGGGAAAGCAAGTTTTAGGGGGCTATTAGTCCCAAAGGGACAATGTGGTTTTTTGACTCCATGATGTCAAGTGGGGGATGTGCAATTTCATTTTGGGTTCCGATTATAAGATATGACAAATATTATTGCCAAATAGAATTACTCAAGCCGCTTTGAGTGCTGATTCTATGAGAATGTCTCAGGATCTCACTTCAAAACTTCTTCAAGAATCCATGATTTTGTTAGCTTGGATATTTCCATCTCCACCCTAGATCAAAGCCCCTCCATAACTCAGTAAGAATGGCTGCAAACCAAAGAATTAGTGACCCCAAGACCAATCTGCAACTCCCATTCTTAGGGCTTCAGATGACAGACATTCAGCATGGGGCTAGATCCATTCACTAAAGCCTTTCTAGGACAGAAAAACCAGCCCCCAGATATAGCCCAAGAACCAGAACCATAGCTCTGATCTGGGAGGCTTTTCATGAAATGACTCTCTTTGTCACCCAAGATCTCTTTCTGGGAACATGAGGATTTAGTTTACATCTAGATTTTAAGAAAATAAAAAAAGAACTTAAGAAAAAAACAGGAAAAAGAAAAGTATGGAGTTCTCAAACAAACACTCAGGTTAACAAGAAGTTGACCCGAGGACAAATTTTATTTAACCCCACAAACATGTAAAAGGCTTCTTCCAAGAAGTGGAGATGAAAGGAGAGTGCTCTTGAATATTTATAGGCCCCTCAGGCCCATAACTCTGTCAAGACAATTACCTTTCCTTTCCCAGTGGGCTTCCATCTTCCCCAAGGAACTTACTCTGGGGGGGTAGGGGAGGGGAAAAGAAGTTCTTAAAGGAGAAAGAATGTGGAGTTGTTAGAGAGTTAAATAACAGCAGCTTTTTGAAGGGGACCACCTCCCAGGAGACTGTTTGTCAGTCATAATTCCATCTCCCTTGCCCTAGAACTCAGGATCACTAGATAAATGATCTTCTTCCCTTAGACCTACACAGTCCACCTGACCCACATTCCTAGGGAAGGGTGAGCTCAGATTACATATTTGTCCATCATTGATTCCACTTGCTGCAACTCTTGGCTTGGACTAGGTCTTTGGTTTGAATCCTCCATTGCTCTAACGATTCCCACTCCTGCAGCTTTTGGCTTGGCCCATGCACTCCCCATCACTGCCTCTGACTGCTGCCGACCCAGGGGTTTCAGGGATACATAGTGGTATAAGCCTCTCTCCAGGAAGCTGAGTCTGTCTTGACATGGCTCTTTCCCTCTTTTGATCTAATACTCCTTTATAGTCATTTGTTTCTAGTCTATATTTAGTCCCCTTTTAGAAGCCAAGTCCAAGGGTGGAGAGAGCATCTTACCATTTGGCAGACATGATGATCTGCCTTCAAGTACACGATAACTTTCAGTTGTCCACTTTGTTCCAAGCTTATGTCTGCCTTGTGCTTAGGTTCACTCCCAATACACATTTAGTACATCTCTAGATTTATGCCTGCCCCTACAAGCACCAAAACAACAAGGATGTTGTCTAAATCTCAATGTGCCTCAGTGCTAGGAAGGTAACCCTAACCAAAAGTCATCAACCACCAACATTTGTTAAGGACCTACTAGGTGTCTGGCGCTGTCCTAGGTACTGGCTTTGCAAAGCCAAAATTGAAACAGTACCTGCATCTTATAGAGTTTGGAGTCACATTTTGCTTCCTAAATATGGGTGTTCTCCAAGCACCTGTCCTAGATTCTCTGTTCTTTTCTCTCCTTTATTATTTCCCATGGGTTTACCTGTTATATCTGTGCAGATGACCCCCAGTTCTACAAATCCAGCTCTAGCTTCTCTGGTGAGCTTCAGGTCTTTATAACCAATTTTCTGTTAGACATCTCACATGAGAGGTTTGAAGATCATTTCTACTCCATATGTCCAAATCTCATTATTTCTTCTTAACAACCTTTGCATCCAATCTCTTCTCTCCACTCATGTGGCTATTGTTCTGGTTCTGATCACCTTTTGCTACATAATTACAGCAATCTTCTCACTTGTCTTCCGGCTTCAAGTACCGCCCCCCCCCACTGCAATCCATTCTAAACATGGTTATGAAACTACTTTTTCTCGAGTGCAAATCTAACCACAAGTCTCCCTTGTGTCCAGTTCTCTGTGGCTCCCCATTGCCTCTAGGAGAAAGCACAATTTGTGCCGTTCAGTTTTTAAAACCCTTCATAATCTTTCAGCCTCATTGGACAAAACTCCCTTTCCTCCAGTCTCTCTCTCTCTACTTGTTCATAGAGTTCCTCCTTTCTCTCCCTTTCATGTGCAGTTCAGGCACCATCTTCTGTATTGAAGAACTGGAAGGGACCTTAAGAGACACTGAAACCATCCCTCTTTATGTGCAGATGAAGAAAAATTGAGACTCAATCAGGGTCCTGTGACTTTTAAATATTTCTGGTGTGAGTCTTATCCCCTTATTCCAAGGCTGGTCTCTATACCAGACTTTCTCAAATCATTTTCTTCCTTCAAAGCTACACCTCCTCCTTACTTCATTGTTTCTGTTGGTGGTACCACCATAGTGTCAGTCGCCCACATCCCAATCCTCAGTTACCTTCAACTCCTAGGATTATAGTTGAAGCTTTGGAAGGTATCTTAGACTCCATCTAGTAAAATCCCTTATTATTGTCATTTTCACCATTCACAGTGAGGTTATAGTGACTTACCTAAGATCTCACAACTGAAAGTCTGATTCATAAATTCAGGGCTGAAATTTGAACTCAGGTCTTCAGTCTCCATAGCCATAATTCTTCCACTCTACCCCAGTCTTTCTTCTTCTGCACTCCCCTCATCTCCACCTGCCCATCTAATCCATTCCCAACACCTGTGTTTCTTTAAATGGGCTAACCTCTCACATCTGTTCCTCCTTTTCATTCCTGATTATTCCGCTCCAGTTCAGCTCCCATTCAATTCTCACCTGGCTTATTGAAATAACATTATAATCAATGGCCTTACCTACTAACTCAACTTCAACCCATCCCTCACCTTATCTGCTTGGATGTACAGATCAGAAGATTGGGAACTCCTCAAGACTTGGGATCTTCCATTCCATGGAACCCAGGTGTCAGAACTGGGGGGATCTCCTTACGTGCTCAGGAACCTCACCTCTAGCACCTCTCTGATAAGACAGAAGCCTCTGCTTGAGGACTGGGAAGGGAGGAGCTCCCTAACTCTGGGGGCTGCCCAGTTCTCTTTGACACAACTCTCATCTTCCCAAAGTTTTTCTTTACTTTAGGCTAAAGTTGTTTCTTTGTAATTTCCACTCATCTTTTCTAACTTCCTATATTTGGCTCCAGCAAAACTGGACTACTCATCACTGCTATGACATATTGTTTTCTCTTCTCCATGCTTTTGTTTAAGCTGTTCTTTCTGCCAGGAACACCCTTGTCACTCCCCTCCATCTTTGCTCACAGAAATCCTCCCCATTTTTCAAAGCCTAAAGTGCATGAAACGTTTTTTGAAGCCCATTCTTTCGCCAGGAATGATCTCTTGCTTCTCAAAATCCTCAGTATATTTTCTTCTTTTAAGCTCTTAGCCCATTCTCTTTCAGATAGGTTCACATCTTTTCCCTTATTAGCCCTTTGAGAGTTTTTTGAGAACCCATCTCATGTTTCTTGAAGGTCCAGCACATGCCTGACAGTGCGTATTGAATGGACTTTGGTGACTATTTTGGGGGAAAGGGTGAGTCCAGGCTAAGTGGACTTTCTCAGGGTCACACAGATAGTAAGTGTCAATCACTTGAATTCAGGTTTGAACTCAGATCCTCTTGACTGTCCACTGCATCACTTGGCTGTCCCTTTAGTGAATACTTCTAAGACTTGAAACATCTCCCAGGGGAGCCTCTCATGTGAGTTTGCATCTGCCTAGATATTCAGATTTAATTAATTCTGTGTGGTCTCTGTGAATCAAAACAAATTCTCATTTATTCAGCACCACTAGAGAGAGAGGTATTCTATTCCCATTCTTGACCATCCAGCCTTCTCTTGGTGCTTCTTCATGATATGGAGGTCACCCTGTAGGAAGACTTGAAAGAAAAGCTGGGAATATACTCTGTATGGACAATCATAGAAGGAGAGCTGGATGTACCTTAGAAATTCTTCTTCAAATTCTTCATTTTACAAGTGAGGAAACTGAGGCCCATCTAGATCAAGCACCTTAGAGCTAAATCTCTAATTTGAACCTATGCCCTCTATTTTCTTTTCTTTTCTTTTACTTTATTGAACTTGAATACTTTATTTGAACTTGAAAAATATTATTCACTTTTGTAAAATACCTTTCCTTAAATTTTATGACTTCTTCATAATTTTGCTTTGCTACAGATTTTTCAAACTTTTTTTCTTTTTTTTTATTAAAGCTTTTTATTTGTATAACATATGTATGGGTAGTTCCCCAGCATTGATCTTTACAAAGCTTTCCATTACAAATTTTACCCCCAGTCCCCTCCCCTCCCCTAGATGGCAGGAAGTCCACTACATGTTAATAATGTTGAAATACTTGACAAGTTGTGCAAGAAAAATCCTATCTACAAGAAAAAAAAAAAAAAGAAAATCAGAGAAAGGAAACCCAATGCAAGCAAACCTCCATAGAGAGCATGAAAATGTTATGTTGTGGTCCACATTTCATATCCCTCTCTCTGGGTGTATGTGGCTTTCTTCACTGAACAATTGGAACTGGTTCGAGACAATTTTTGTTGCAGAGAGCCATGTCCATCAGAATTGATCATCATGTAATATTGTTGTTGCTGTGTATGATGATCTCCTGGTTCTGCTCGTTTCCCTCAGCATCAGATCATGCAAGTCTCTCCAGGCCTCTCTGAAATCGTCCTGCTGGTCGTTTCTTACAGAGCAATAATATTCCATAACATTCATATACCATAATTTATTCAGCCACTCTCCAATGGATGGGCATCCCTTCAGTTTCCAGTTTCTAGCCACTACAAAAAGGGCTGCCACAAACATTCTTGCACATGTGGGGCCTTTTCCTTTCTTTATGATTTCTTTGGGATATAAGCCCAATAGAAATGCTGCTGGGTCAAAGGGTATGCACAGTTTGATAACTTTTTGAGCATAGCTCCAAATTGTTCTCCAGAATGGCTGTATCCGTTCACAGCTCCACCAACAATGCATCAGTGTCCCAGCCCTCCCACAACCCCTCCAACATTCATCATTAACTTTTCCTGTCATTTTAGCCAATCTGACAGGTGTGTAGTGGTACCTCAGAGTTGTCTTAATTTGCATTTCTCTGATCAATAGTGATTTGGAGCAGCTTTTCATATGACTAGAGACGGTTTTAATTTCATCATCTGAAAATTGTCTGTTCATATCCCTTGACCACTTATCTATTGAAGGGTGGCTTGAATTCTTATAAATATGAGACAATTCTCTCTATATTTTAGAAATGAGGCCTTTATCAGAACCATTAAATGTAAAAGATGATTTCCCAATTTGATGCTTCCCTCCTAATCTTGTCTGCATTAGTTTTATTTGTACAGAAACTTTTTAACTTAATATAATCAACTATGCCCTATATTTTCAAAACTTTTCTTACTTACTTTTCTTACAAATCATAAAGAAATGAAGACTTCCATGTGAGTGACCCTTAAATCTAAACATTTTCATTTGCATCATGCTGGAAGTGGAAAGCACACAGAACTGAGAATCGCAAAACTTGGCTTCTATTCTCTGTCACCAATTATTTGGGTCTTGAGAAAGTAATTTCATCACTTTGTTACTTTGAGCCTCAGTTTCTCCATCTGTAAAGTGAGGAGTAGGATGTTGTATCTCTGAGGTCCCTCATGACTGTCTCTAAGAGAATATTGTTCTTTGCAAGGAGCAAGCAGGATCAGGGCTTACCTTTATTTAAGTATGGGAAATTGAAGCTGATTCAAAGGTTAATGGAAAGACACATGGCAAGTCTCATCCACCTGATGTCTTCTATTTAATCAGTGGCATAATGGATTGATAACTATATCAATAGACTGAACACTTGTGACTCTATGGGCATGGGGTCTTCCACTACCATAGACTCTATTGATACTGCTAAGGGATCCCAGAATTGGAGTGTTGGAAGGAACCTCAGAGTCCTGTAGTCCAATACATAGCAGAAAAAAAAATCATATTCTAATATCCCCAATAAATGGTCCCTCTGCCTCCTCCTGAGGACCTCTAATGGAAGAAGAATCTAAGCCTTCCAAACATCCTTTTCTGGTTTGGGATGTCCCTTAGGAAATGTGTCATCCAAAGGAAAGGAGAGATCAAGTAGTTATAGAATTGAGCAGTGATTATCCCATGGGTGCGCTGGCAGTTAAGGACTTAAGTTCCTGAAGAAAGCCTCCAGCACATTGGGTGGGTCTTCTGTGGAGCACTGATGCAAGACCACAGACAAGAGCTCTATCTAATCCAAAGCCACTGAAGGGGTGCACTCTATTAGTGGCCGGAGTGTTCATATTCTTGAGGTCACGGATCCTTTGAAAAATTAGTCTTGAAGTGTCAGATAGTCTAGGACCATTATGACAGTTCTTCCCCTCCAGCAGGATCCATCTAGAGAGAGCGAATTCTCTTTCAAAGAAGAGAAATTCACAAAAACCTATTGTTGAATGGGTTTAGCATCAGGTCAGCCTAGAGATCTACTCGGACCAGCCAAAGTTGGCCAATTAGTTTCCTTTCGGGGGCCATTTTGTTAGCATTGCATGAGGGGGGCACTATATTAGCTCTAAATTCTGCTCCTTTTCCCCTGGAGAATGGCAACCAAACCAGTTGTAAAGACCCAAGCCCACCCACAACCCAAGACCACTGATACCCAAAGATATCCACAGAGGCTTGTGACATATTTGTTTGTTTCTTTATTAGAGACCTGTACAATATAGCAGCCTCTCTCTCATTCTCCCTAGGCAGTACTTTACACCTTTTCTTTCTTTTTTTTTCATTTTTCATTCAGAATACTGTACAGCTGACACACACAAAGAAATCCCATGGGAGGGAGAAAAACATAATACAAACTGGCATATTTAATCAAATCAAGATTGTATGAAATAACAAGCAAGGTGAAATGTCTGTCAACGGTTTTAATTACAGTACAAACAATATAAATTAAGCGTTGTTGAATCATCATTGTAAAACAAACTTGCTGAATGAGGTAATATAAAAACAACCCAAAAGCTCATCTCTTCATTAATTCCACACTGCTTTTTTCATCATTTGTACATTGCTATTTACAGAAACAACAACAACAAAAAACAATAACCGTGCGTTAACATCTGCCCTGGACCAGGCCTGAGAGAGACCTTTCACAATTGTTCCCCGACCCCCTGCTGACAAGATGAGAAGTAAAGAGGGTGGGTGGATAACTAGGGAGGGCTATGAGAAGGCAGCTGGGGGTGGGCCCTGGAAGGAGAGTCAAGCGCCCAAGGGGAAAGCAATGTACTGCTGGATAGGGACCGCTGGGATGGAATGGGTGTGGGTGGCTCTCTAAAACACACACACTGCCTGTCTGTACTAAGGGAAGAATATCCCACACATCCCTTCCAAAGTCAATCGGAACCCCTCCCTCACCTCCATCCCGATGCTTCCTACCTCTACCAGTGGGATCAATGCCCACGGAAAAGGGGCTCCTTTCCTTTGCAGGACTCAGTGCATCTCAACTGGAGAACTGGGCCAAGGAGAGGGGATGCCCTGACTAATCTTGACCCATTAGCTGACCTTGCAGGGAGTGCCATTTTTCACAGAGAAGAATTGCTATGGGGTCTCTGTGGCTTAGGCAAGGATCCCATCAATGGTCATGAACAGGTGAAAGATGTTCAACTTGTACATGCCTTTAACACCAACTAGGAGCAAGCACTGGGGACATTTTTCCAAATCTCTGAGGAAAAATTACTTTATGTAGAAGGACACAGACAGGGCAATTGTCTTACTACTTTATATATTAATACACACCCCCAAACTCAAAATGTACCTAAGAAGCTCACAGTTTCATATAGCATCTTTTTAGTGTTCTTCTATTGACATCAAAATATTTGTATTTATTGATGGACTAATTTTACTTTCTATATTCCAGGTGAATTCCCCCCATTTGAAATGTTCCAATTTCTCAAAGTACTTTTTCCACCTACTCTACTGAATAACCCACACTATTCCTTTTCCAAGGGCCTTCCTTCAGTATCCCTCTACACCCATAAGAGTTTGGGACCACAGGAAACAATTGAATATTTGCATAAGCAATGCATGAGAAATACTATTTCTAGCCTGTTTCTCCCCATTGACATTGTAATTATTCCTGTGTTCTCAAAAGTATCCCAAGAATTCAGGTGACATGAATATGAAAACTCCAGGAACATCAAAAGGGAGGCAGGCAGCCCAAGGGCGACCCAGATGTCACTCGGGGATTGCTAACACTCTGGACCGGATGATATTTCTGAAGATTTCTATGTACAAGTGGCAGTAAGATCAGAAATTGCCTTCATCCCAAATCAGGATTCCTTCATTTGAGAAGTGCCATCGTAGCAGAATTTCCTACAATTAGCTTGACTTGTAATTTCTTATTTTTAAGTACAGATTTCAAAAGGATTATTTTTTAGTTTTCTGTCCAAATCTAAATAATATCTGTCTAGCAAGAAAATGAAAGGCCTTCCCTTGAAATCTGAGTTAGAGACTGGCTTTCTGTGACTGCTGTCATAATATTCAACTACCCTCAAAGCATTTATCAAACACTTCCTATATACCAGGCACTGAGTTAGTGCCTACAAAGCCTAACAAGCCTATCCTCCTGGACTTTCCATTTCATTTGCTAGAAGGGTGTTTGCTGAGGGCATTTGAATCTGTTTTGGAGAGCAGTTCAGTGTAGGTTAGGCAGAAGGAAGACTGATCTCAAAGTCAGAAGATCTGAGTCCATCACTTCTAAGTACACCTTGGACAAGCCCATTCATTTTCACAGGGGGATATGTGGACAATAATATGCACTCTATGTTATTGTTTGGGGAGCATCAGATGAAATTTTGGATTGGAAAGTATTTTTTTAAGTCCTGTTGTTTCTAAGGACTATTTTGTGGGTAGTGTTGCCCATTGGAAAGAGCTCTGAATTTGGGATTAAAAGCCCTTGGTTTCAATCCAAACTTTGCTGCTGATATCTCTGCCTCAGGATGCTCATCTGTGGGACTGAGAAGCAGAACTAAATGATCTCTCATGATCCTTCCAATTCAAGATTTGTAATCTCATAGCCAAAAAAAATTTTTTTTTGTCCAAAGATTTCTTCTATGAACTTTGTTTAGACAAAAGGCTTTGTAGCTCACTCAGAACCCAGGACAGTGCCCTACACAGAGTTGGTGTGTTTGGTGAAGTACCACTAAATAAACTATTAAAAGACCTATTATGTACTATGTGCCATCTACCCTGCTAAGTTTTAGGAAAACAAAGAAAAAAAATGAATCAGCTTCTGCCCTCAAGGGGCTTATATTTTAATTGAAGATGCAGAAGAAATGACCTGAGATTTGGCCTTTCACACTTCCTCTGTTTGCATTTGCACATAAGAGGAACATGCATGGTATGGGGATATGGAGATAATATTGCTGAAATGCTCCAAATATTTTTCAAGAGTTCTTGGTTTGAAAAAAGGATTTGATCAAAAAAACAACTCAAAATTAAATTACCTCTATATCTGACCTAACATGAAAAAAATATATGCAAATTTGGGCAGGACCCTCATCACTCTGTCAGCTCTCCATAGTATCCCGAGCAGGTGGCTTGTGTAGCCTCTGCATGAGCTCCCATTCCCATTCCCACTTCTGCCTGGTCCTCCCATTTTGCTTGTGACAACTCTACATATGAGGACATTTCCCCTCATGGCAAAACACTATGCTCCCCTCTGCACTTTCCATTCACTGCTCCCAGTTTTCCCTCTAGGACTTAGTCATAGTCTATTCCCTCTTGGAGGTGGGGAGGGTCTATATGCATGAAGAGCATTGGGGGTCCCAAAAAGGATGAAAAAGGTCATCATTCCCTATCTCTAAAGAATGCTCGAGTCTCTCCATGGAGGAAATCAATCCATTTTCTGCTCAAACCACACAATTTGACTCATCAGTGATTTATTTTTCCTTCTAGAAACAGGGATGAACAAAACAAGGTTGGGTCCCTTATCTTAGCTATTGGATACTAGGAGCACATCTTGCTTAATTTAATCCACTTGTTTGGTAGATGTGGACATAAAGATTTGAGAAGTTATGGTTTGTCCAGTGCTCTGATCAATGATGGAAACCAAGATCTGTGTATTTACCCTTGGTAGACCATATTTAATACCAGCCCCATTTAGTCTCAATCACCGTGTTCTCTCTTTTTTCTTAACACAGCATGCAAATCATGCATCCTGGACTACAAAGTCATATAAC
>JAJPUD010001351.1:8172-49170 GCA_023553655.1 Myrmecobius fasciatus
CTGAACAAGTCACTTGACTCTGCTTGCCTAAGTCGCTTATTTGTAAAAATTACTTTAAAAATATGATGAACTGCTTCAGCATCTCTGCAAAGAAAATCCCAAATGGGCACATAGAGAGACAGATACAACTGAAAAAAGGCTGAGCGATAGTAACGACAAAACTCATGAGCTCATCTGTGTGGATTGACTACCCACTGGTGCAGATGACCAGTCCTCTGTGACTTCTCATGATATGTAGTCCTTTCTCACATTTTTCATAAATTCTCCACTGACCCTCTCCTGGACATGTTGCCAGGTAGGGGGCTCATCAGACCCCTGTAGGCTCAGGTTGCAAGGAGCTAGAGAGCTCCCCAATCCTTGTCCTTGGTCAGCTTTCCAATTTTGCCTTGAGTTCATTGATCTGAGACTGTTTCTCTTCATTTAGGACTCCCCAGAGCTCTAATTCCATCCTTATCTTGGATTCCAGAGAAATAATTCCATTTTTGGGTCTAGTCCAAAGGCATCCTCCTCAGTACAGGACAGGAAGTAAAAGAGAAATTCAAAGCACCAGCATGAATGAGATATGGAGTAGAGGGCTTTGTTCCCACCCAGAAAGGGGAATGCAAGAAACAGTGGACAGGCTAATATTCAAGTCTTTTTGGGACACTGACAACAGGTTATTCATTCACTATTTTTCATTGTGACTCTCCTGAGTACATGATGATCAATGCCAGGTGGGTCCTTCTCTTTCTAGTAGTTTCTTTCCCTGTGGGGAATTCTTCCCTTCAAGTCTGCCATAATTGCTTTATAGGTGATAGCCAGCTGTGGAGGAAGGAGGACATTGTCAGCTGCATTTCAAGATCACATAAGGGCCTGGACCAAAGAAAATAAATCTCTGACAGGAGGCAACCTTGTCTTAGACAGAGGAGGACATGCTTTCCTGGACTGGCCTGGTATAGGAAAGGGTGCCCTTCCCACTAGCTCTTCAGAGAGTCATTCTTATCCCTCCAGACAAAAAAAAAAAGAGAGAGAGAGAGAGAGACTAAGAGCTGAGCTGTTGCTCCTTTAGCATATTCCTCCTCTGTGAAAGGGGGATTGCTACCTTTATATTGCCCACTTCACAGTTCTGTGTTAAAGCTCTTGGGATGCCATTTGCTAATGTTACAATGCTGTCCTCATGCACCCTAGAAAACAGCAGCATACCTCATGAGGTATAAACACCCTTGGGGCACCTGGACTCCACTTGGCTTTTTCTTAAGAGCCTGTTTTCCAGAAAGGAATCTGGGGACAGAGAGTGCACCGGAAAGGGATCAGTGACATTTCCTCTTGGCAACCACAAGGCAAGAGAACTGAAAGACAGACATGTCTATTTAGTGTTCTGGGGCTAGGAGTGCAGTGGGGCAAGGAGTTTCAGTGAACAGGGAATGCCAAAAAAGCAGCAAGGCCAGGAAGAGGGCAATAATGGGAGGGTTTGTGTCTCTTGCATCAACGTCATCATTCAAAAGAAGCAGCTAGAAGTTGCCAGCTCTGGAGTGGGGCAGTTACCGGCAGTCAGGTGGTGTCTTTGCAGATGCTTATGGGAACACCCTGAAGAGTTGTGGGTATGAGATGCTATCTCCTACCAGCCCTGGCAATGAGGGAATAAGTGTGGAATTGGAGGCTGGGAACAGTGACATCTCTAGCTTTTTTTTTTTCAGGAAATTCCCAGGTAAAATTGTTCCCATTGTCACATCATAGAATGAAAGGCACTAGAGATAAAAGTGCTCCTGTACCCTATTCCCTAGTTTTTTAGAGAAGGAAAGGGAAGCTCAGATTTGGAGAATGGATTTACCCAAGGTCTCATAGCCAAAATAACAGCAGGGGTAATCTCTGAACCCAGATCCTTGAGGTCCAAATTCAAGGATTATTCCATTGTACCTTCCTAAGCATTTGATATCCATTTTGACATAAAAAGTATGGAAAAGGAAAGAAGGAAAGATGGGAGGGAAGGCATCCACCATCATCACTAAAATTAAAAAGGCTATTTTCTTTACTCTTTTCCTGTTTTTCTCTCCCTTTTAAGACTGCAGATATAAGTTCTACCAAGATCTCCTTCCCTAAAAGACCTGTCATTCCATAGAAGTGATGTCTAAGCAAAACAAGAAAATATTCCTTGAATTTCACCATGTTGTACAACTGTTTAGGTGATAGAAATCAGTCCTTTTTGCTAGATGTATTCCGTCCTCCCACTTCTAGCTCCATATATCTCTGTCTATCTGTTTATCTATTGATACCATCCTTTAGATTTTTATCTCATTTCTCTGTCTCTCCCTCTCCCTTCCCCCTCCCCCATTCCCCTTTCTCTCTGACTTTTTTTCTGTTTCTGACTCTCTGTCTCTGTCTCTGTCTGTCTCTGTCTCTATATATCTATCTCTGGCTCGGTATCTCTCTGTCTCTCTGTTGCTCTCTGTCTGTCTCTCTCTCTGTCTGTTTCTCTCTCACTGTCTACCTCTGTCCCTGTCTCTCAGTTTCTCTCTCCTTCTCCCTGTCTCTTTTTCCTTCTCCCTTCCTCCCTCTCTCTCTCCCCCTTTCCTTCCCTCCTTTTCTCCCTCTCTATCTCTCCTTCTCTTCCTCCCTTTTTCTCTCCCCACTCTTCTCTTCCCCCCTTCTCTCATTCTCTCTGTCACTCTCTCTCCCCATCTCTCTCTCTTGTTCCTTATCTCTCCCATCAGACTCTTGAGAGCATGGACTGTGTTTTCTTTTTTCTTGTATTCACAGAACTTAGCTCAGTTCCTGGCACAGAGCAAGTGTTGGGTAAATGCTTGTTGACCGGCTACTGACTGACTGACAGACAAGCCCTCACTTAGACAATATTCTTATCTGGCTTCCCTATCCATCCTGCCCCTCATCCTCAAACCTGTACATTGTGTCTGCTCATGCAATGTTATTCTCCACCCCAAGCAGATTGAAAATGCTTGCAGCATAAAGAGAATTTGGAAATGGAGATCCTTCAGCAAGGATGAAACCTTGGAACTCTGAGCCTAGAGGCATCACTTTTGTGTTCAACCTGTGTGACCCAAGGAAATAAAACTTCACTGGAAAGATCTCTAAGAAAAGTAGGAGTCATATTGCCAGGACACATCAGTTTTTCAATGATGGTCCTTAAGCTACCTGAAGGAGACTAAGTGGGATTATGTTAGAATGTGATCTTCTGGAAGCCAGGATGGCAGATTAGAAGCTGCCACTCAGCTGAATTGTCCCAACATTACCTTCCAAATAACTTTAAAATAAGTGCCTAAAATTAGATTTTGGAATTATATAGCCATCAAAAAGTGAGGATGAGATTTTTTTCTGGCATAAGAAAATTGAAGAGATAGGAAGAAATCTGTAAAACTACAGTGGAGGTCTGGTAGAGGTCTGACTGGAGTCCAAACATGCTATAGCAGCAACAGCTGCTGTAGTAACCACTGCACAAGTTCTCAGTCCAAAGACAATTAGGGACTTGTATAACTGTACAGAAAAAGATTACATAGTCCCCTTTGCTGGCACCCAGTTTTGCTGATGCCATTTGGTAACTATATTGCATATGGAGTTCTGGGTTGTAGTTCTAGAGTGAAGAAGAGTTCTGGGGGGTCAGTCAGAAGACAATGGAGGCTCTGATCATAGTTCTAAGGCAAAAAGAGGGCAAGCACTTGTGGCTGCAGGTGACCAAAGATTGTTTCTGGATAAAGACCAAAATGCAGACCAGGAGAGTAATGATTACACCTCTTCCCATATTTTGGAAGTATCAAATACTTGCAGACTCTCAGAACCGCCTCTGAAAACAGCAACATGAAAAATATCTGAAGCTTGGGACACTGGCCTTCATACCCCAAGATAAGCAGAGCACAACTGTAACATAAAGTTCAAAGTCAAAAAATATGCTGGAAAAATGATCAAACAATAACAAAAGAGAACTTAATCATAAAAAACTACTATAGGGAAATAAAGACATAAACTCAGAAGTAAAATGTGATCTCCTTGAGGATAGAGACCAGGTTTTTGCCTTCCTTCTCCTCAGCCCTTAGTCCTTAGAACTTGGCCTTCTGGCATAGAGTAAGCACTTCAGAAATACTTATTGACTTACCAGTGAAAATATCATTATCATCATAATTATCATTATCATCATCATCAATATTTTTTCCAGAGGAAACAACAATAGAAAGGGGCTCAGTGCCTTGGTTGGGGTAACATTGATTCACAAAATCTCAGGGGTGTTAGGATTCTCACAAGTTCATCCAATCAACTTGTACCTGAATTGAAAGTTCTTCTACAACACACCTGACAGGTATAGATCTAGTGTCATAGAAACAATCAACATGAACTTGGACAGAATTTGAGAGGTAGTAGAGGATGGAGGGATCTGGCATGCTATAGTCCATGGGGTCATGAAGACTTGGACATGATTGAATGACTGAAAAACAACAGCTAATAGCCTACAGGGAGGAGGAGGAAACTATAACCTCCTAGGACAATCTGGATTTAATCCCAAGTCTTATGATCATCATTACATTACTTCTTCTGTCTATGAGTCATTGATACCTCCTCGTGAATTACTTACATAACCTCTGTTAACTCATTGTTGAAAATGAAAGGACTGCCCTTCATGAGGGGTAAGTAGTATTGATGAGTTCTTTTCAAACTCTCCAATTGAGAGACCCCTTTGAGTTCCCCCTGTGGACTCTTCAATTGCCTTTGGGGATTCATCAAGCTTTGAATCTTCTTCAAGCATTGAGATACTTAGGACATCCCTGGCTTTCAACTTCAAGAAAGAAAATGGAAGATGACCATTCCATTTCAAGTTGCCAAAGGAAAAGATGAGAAAACATGAGAGAGTGGAAAGTATCCATCATGTCCCTATTCCTAACTCTTTAAAGACTTTGGAGAGTTTTGCTGGTAAAATCCAGAACTCTCTTAGTTGAGATGAATTACCTTGTTCCCATATTCTGTGAATACCTTCTCTGATTTCTATTTTACTCTGATATGATTAAAAGCAGATAGGTAGTACGATGGATAGAGCATTGACCCTGTAAACAGCAGGACCTGAGTTCAAATGTGACTTACAAGTTGTGTGACCCTGGGCAAATCAGTTTCTTCATCAGTAAAATGACCTAGAGATAGAAATGGTAAAGCACTCTAGCATCTTTGCCAAGAAAATCTCAAATGGAGTCACAAAGAATTAGATGCAGCTGAACAACAAAAATGATTTAGCTAAATGAGTTTCTTTGCTATTTTCCATATGTGCTCATTATGGACCTGATATTTGGTGGGAAAGGTGTCAAACCTTGGATATAGGGCTTGGGGTTTCTCTTCTACTAAGAAATGACAAAGTGTTCAAAAGTTAGAGGGAAACCAATCATATCTTTTGGGGGAGAAGAGAATAGAGATGTTCTACCTTCCTTTGAACCACACATATAGTAACAAGCCCTACCAACATATGAACCCCTCTCTACACATTTGGAACTCCAATTCATTGCTACATTTAATTAGAGTTTTTTCTTTGTCATTAAAAATGCTTATCTTGCTTCTCCCCTTCCTGACTTCTTAAAGGAAGAGTGCTATAACAAATGGAGTCTGGGTAGGGAGAGGAGGAAAGAGGAGGAAGATCCTGGGAGAAGGAATACGTATACACAACTATATATTGTGTGCAAAGTACTGAGCTTGGTATCAGGAGAGACAGACTATGGGGACAAAATATAACACCTGCCCTCAGGAGCTGATCTTACAGAAAGGCAGGAAATAACATTCCTTAAACCTAGGTCGGAAGAATTTACTTTTCTGCTCAAAAATCATCAATGAGTTCCTATAGCTTCAAATGATAAAACACAAACTCCTTCAACTGATTTCTAAAATCCTTCATTAGCTAGCACTAATTTATCTTGCTTCGTATTTCAGTAAAGAATTTCCAATCATCAAGAACCTCTTCTTTCCCCCTCTTCAGCTCATCCATTACTCAGATGCCTTTTCCTACTATGTCTTCTTTCATCCTTGACTCATATTAAGAGATGGCCCTTCACCTAGCAAAAAATCACATTGATCTTTCCCCCCATCTTTTCCAGCAGACCTCATCTTCTATGATTCCCATTAGCTCATTTGTCTACTCTCTCCCTGTCTCCTGGCTGCTTCCTTACTTCCTACAATCTCCTATCTCTCCTCTCCTTCTTTTTAACTCTTTACATTCTGACTTCCAACTTCACCATGCAACTGAAATTTGGCATTTCCAAAGTTAACAGTTTCTTAATTAACAAATACAAAGGCTTTTCTCAACCTTCAATCTTCCTAATCTTTTAGTAGTCTGTTCAGGTATGGGTTTGATTGGGAGATAGGTTATTCAGAAGGGAAGAAGTTTGTAAATAAAAATCATAGTGGAGAAAAGGTAATAAAAGAAGCACAAACTATCTGTTTATGTCATTCTAGGGTAGGGCCAGTCTTTACTAGTGATTAAGAAAGAACATGATGGGTTAGATGGTGCTATGGTTTTCATGGGCAATATAGGTGTTAGGTTCTCACATTGCTTGAGGCAGAAAGATAGTAGGAGTCGTCCAAAGAACAGACCATGTCAGTTACCAAAGGGATTGATTGTGAACCACCATTATGTAAGGACCTGAAATAAGTGAGAGAAGAAATGAGCAAGGATTGAACTGAGTCTTGAATCTAGGTATTTTTGCCAGTAATGAGTTGCCAGTAATTAGGCATATTACAGAGAAGTAAATCCCAGCTTTCCAGACCAAAGTCCCTGCCTCCATTGGTCACTTGCCATGGAGTACTTTCATATTAATTTGGAGTGGAAATTTTCAGTACAATCCATTGGCTTCTTTTATGATTTTGCAGTAAGTGATCTTTTGGTTCAGACCTTAGATAAGCTACAAAGAAAGGAGGGTTGCTTGTCATTCCATCTCCTATCTCCATGGTCAGCTATCCTTCATATATGAATGTTCTTCCTTTTTACAATTGCCTTTTGGAAGCCCCACCCTCCTTTCAATCTTGAAGTAAGTACTATATACTACAGTATATTTTCCCCCTCCTTCTAGTTGTTACTGCTGCCTTTTCCTCTCTCCCGATTCTATTTTGGACTTAATTTGAAATTTATTTATCTATATCCATACTTTTTCCCTTTAAAAGGAAATAAGCTTTTTGAGGACAGGGACTGATAGATTTTTGTCTTTGTGTCATCAGTGCTAAAGCATAGTAGATGCTTTGCAAATATTTGTTGAATAGCCCTCCATATTCCTCTGCTTCCCCTATTTCATACCCTGAGCAGGGATCCTAAACAAAGTGAAGAAACTTATTCTGAGTTGAAACAATCAGTTGTTTTGAGTTAGCAAATAGCTGACAGCCCCAGTGTTTCATGCCATGAGTGATGGAGAAGAGAAGACTGTCAGCTGAAGGTGAGATCCCTAGCCTGGCACTTGAGTAAAAACAAGACTGTGGGGAAGAGAACTGCAAACAGGTGATTAGATCACAAACTACACCCTTCTGATCTGAGTTACCTCTCTGCTTCAGGATCCAGCTCACTCAGGAGACAGGACTTAATGCCTTCTTCCCAGTGTGCAAGAATAATCACAACTCACTGAGCACTTGGGGATGAGGGCTGTGCTGTCTGTTTGTGTGGGTGGGAATAGGCAAGTGAGGAAAGAATAACAGCCTCAACTAGAACTTAGATGGCATTTGTGGCTGTCCCATCAACTAATTTATCTAGGATGGAGATTTTTGTATTCTGAACCCCATTGCCATCTTGTGAAACCTATAAAGACCCCTTTTCAGAATCATGTTTTTAAAGTGAAGCATATAGAATTATAAAGAAAACTAATTATGAAATACAATTATCAAAATATTTTTTAAAAAATCAGAGTCCCTGAAATCTCTCCATGGACATCTTGGTGATCTGTGGACTCTGGGTTGAGAAATTTTGTCTTAATTGCTCATATTTAACCTATATCAGATTGCTGATTTGGGAAGGGGAAAGGGAAGAGAGGAGGGAAGAAAAATTTGGGACACAAAGTTTTACCAAAAAAAATATTGAAAACTATCTTTACATGTATTTGGAAAAATAAAATACTATTAAAAAAGAAACTTTGTATGTAAAATATGCAAAAAGAGGCCTGGATTTTGAAGTCAGAGGATCTGAAGTCAAATCAGGATCTGGATTGGTTTGGGCACATCACTTCCCATCTCTAAGTCTCAGTTTTCCCTTCTGTAAACTGAAGCAATTGGATTAGACAACTGGACATAGACAGCTACACATCTTTGATCTTGTGGTCTCCCCAGGCTTCTGTAGCATGAAGTTTCTACAAATTGCTAGATATTTATTGGATTGAAGTGAACACACATAAAATGTCTACTGGATAAGCTTTACTTATCCAGAAGTAGTTGGGACAAAAACAAACAAAAAATCTAAAACATTTCTATCCTCAAGGATCTCTCTGTCTCTTTCTATCTCTGTCTTTCTGTCTCTGTCAGTATATTTGAACCTTGGATATGGGCTACCTAATTCCCACCAAAAATTATTCTTATTATCCTCACCATCATCATCATCAATAAGCATTCATTAAGGATCTAGTGGGGATACAAAGAAAGACAAAACAAAAGCAACAAAATGACAGTCCATTTTCTCATGAAGCTCCCAATCTAATGAGAGAGACAACATGCAATTATCTAGCTACATCCAAGCTATATACTGGGGGAAATAGGAGGTGATCTTGGTAAATGGTAGTGGTGACTCATTGTACCACTCCTACTTTATGGGTGTGTCCCTTCTTCAGGATGATGGAGTCCAGATGCCTAATGACAATTAATTTCCATTTCCATTGAATTAATTTCTTCACCTAAGGAAACTTAAGGGTTCTCACATTCTTAGAAAACATATTTTTGTCATAACAGCACTTGAAACTCCTCTATTTATTAGAACATTGTCCTTTTTGAATTGTTATCGTCAAGAAAGGAAACCATTACCTAGTAAGGGCTCTATAGATGATGAGTTATTCCTCAATGGCTGATCTCCCAGCCCAGTCTATCCATTTCAACTTTAAAATCTACCAATCAGTCAATCAACAAGTGTGTAACAAATGCGTATTATGTGCCTGGGAATTCTGCGTTATTCTAAGGTACTGGATTCAGAAATTACTTTATATCATAGAAATAAATATGGAAAGAAAATGTCAGTAGAGGAATTGAACGGTGACCTTAAGGAAAGTGTCAGTGGTTCTGACTACCATTTGTCTCATCATGGTAGACAACTATCACCAAGGCTAGTCTTATAATT
This sequence comes from Myrmecobius fasciatus, assembly GCA_023553655.1. Classification (NCBI taxonomy): domain Eukaryota; kingdom Metazoa; phylum Chordata; class Mammalia; order Dasyuromorphia; family Myrmecobiidae; genus Myrmecobius; species Myrmecobius fasciatus. The sequence continues at coordinate 17,432 of JAJPUD010001351.1, forward strand.
TGTTGTTAAAGTTTGTTCTCTGAGTTTGTTGTTTGCCAGAAGAATCAGTGAAATATTATGAGTCAAGCAGCTTACACTTCCCCAAGAAATACCAAACATCCATCATCTAAACTTTTCTGTTTTATCTGAAGATCAAGTAAATGTCTTAAAATTAGGGATTATTTTATTTTCTGCACCCTCTATAATTCCCTACCTAGAAGAGTGCCTGGCACATAATAGGATCATTGTTTGATTTGTTAATTAAATAATACTTAATTGATTGATCGAAACAGTTGGTACACTATACAAAGGCCTGGATGTAGAGACAGAACTGAATTCTCAAACTATTCTGTCTGATTTTTCTGACTTTGGACAAATAGTTTCAACAACATGATGTTTCATCCAGATCTAAATGCTATGAACTGTTGCAGGAATGATTATAGGAAATAAGGTGGACATACTCAAATGTCTACACTGGTTCAGGGCTCCTTAATACTCAACAACAGAGCTATTTTTGGATTGGCAATTCTATTCTTAGCCTGATAGCTGGCCCTACCACATACCATCAACCTTCTAGGAGAATTAATAGTAATCATAACCTTGTTCTCCTGATCCAATCTCTCCATTATCCTACTGGGAATCAATACAGTAATTACTTCTCTTTACTCCCTATACATACTAATAAATGTGTAGAAAGCTGGTGTGTCACCAATTATACCTCTGATTCTTACTGATCTAAAATAATCCCTTTCTCTCCAATAGTTTTTTTTTTTACTTTCCCCCCAAGGAGTAACTTAACAACCTCCTTAAATTAAGGATTCTTAAACAGGAGTACATGAACTTTTAAAAAATGGCTACATTTTGATGTAATTGTTTTCTTTGTAATCTTGTGTTTTAATTTATGCATTTTAATATGTATTTATTTGTTTAAAACTTAAATACAAAAAAAGAAAAACAAAAATAGAACAAAACAGAAAAAGGAAAAAAATTTCCATGTGCACAGCAGAACATAAGAGAGTATTCTAAATATGAGACAGTAAATTTCCATTTCAAGAAAGCCTATATTATAAATACTACACATTATGTTCAAAGCTGTCCATAATTTCTTTGGTTTCCTGTAAGTTGTCTTTGGTTTTCTGCTATATACTTTTTGCTTTTTCCCCTCTCCTCCTGTTCCTCTCACAAGAAGGCTACAATTAAGCATGGATATATATGTGTGTATGTATGTATATAGGTGTGTATGTGTATGTGCATAGATAAATGTACCCACATTATCCTACATACACAGAGATATCTATAATCATACACATATACATTCATATACATCTATGTAAGGCTGTACTGTGCTTATTTTTTTTGAAAGTGAATAACGTAATCATTCTTAAGTCCAAGTCTTTCTATATTTTTCTAAGTCCATGAATTAATTCTTTTCTATCATTTATGCTTTGAGAAATAGTATTCTTAACCAGATGGGCAGAGTTCATGATACAAAAATGGTTAAGAACTTTTATTTTCAGGGGCAGCTGAGTGGCACAGTGGATAGAGCACCAGCCTTGAAGTCAGGAGGACCTGAGTTCAAATCTGGCCTCAGATACTTAACAATTCCTAGCTGTATGACCCTGAGCAAAGTCACTTAACCCCAGTTGCTTCAGTGGGGGGGGGAAGCTCTTGTTTTCCAATAGTTGGGGATTGGCTGAACAAGTTATAGTAACATAATGGAATAATCCTGCTCTATAGAAATGATGAGCAGGCTGATTTCAGAAAAGCCTGAGTAAGACTTACATGAACTAATGCTAAGTGAAGTTGAGTGGAACCAAGAGAACACTGTGTACAGCAAAGACAAGATTATGTGATGATCAACTGTGATGGACTTGTCTCTTTTCAACAATGGGGTGATTCAGGGAAATTTCAATAAGCTTGTGATGGAAAGAGCCATCTGCATCCAGAGAGAGAACTATGGAGATCAAATGTGGATCAAAGCATAGTATTTTCATCTTTTTGTTGTTTATTTGCTTGTTTTTTTTTTCTTTCTCATGTTTTTCCTCTTTTGATTTGATTTTTCTTGGGCAACATAGCAAATGTGGAAATATTATTTAGAAAAATTTACACATGTTTTACCTATATTGGATTATCTGCTGTCTAGGTGAGGAGGGAAGGGAGAAAAATTTGGAAGACAAGTTTTTGCAAAGAATGTTGAAAACTATTTTTGCATGGATTTTGAAAAGTAAAAATCATATGTAAATAAATATATTTATATGTGTGCATACATTATATATACATACTATATCTATATATATATACTCTTGTTTTATGAAATATCTACACAGATTTCCACTACCCTGTAAAACTAAGCATTTAAGTTAACTAAGTTAAGGTCAGATTGGGTTTTGAGTGCAGAGGTAGGCTTCTTGGTAGCTCTTCCATGGAAAAACTGTCATTGTATCTCTTCTATGGAAAAACTGCCATTCTGGAAAGTTCAAGCTGCTTCTAGCTAGTTTGACTTTCTCCATTCCATCTGTATAACCTGATTAGAAAGGTCATTAGTTAAAAGGCTGAGAGAAAATTACAAGGTTAGAGTAAGAAGCAGAGTTAAATAGCCTGGGCACTAAGGTGAATGAGTACAACCAAGACAAGACTGCTTTTTAAGCATTTATTGTATGTGATCACTGTGCTGGATGCTACAGGAAGCTACAGAATTTAGATTTGTCACCTTTCCTCATCTCCTGGAATTTAGGATGTAATAGGGAGACAAGAGACCCAATATTTCATGGTAGATTAGGACATTTGAGTGCTACCATATCATTCTTCTGATTCATGTTGAGCTTATAAATCTAAAAAAGCCCCTGACTACTTTTAAAAATAGGTTTTTGCCTAGAAATATTTCCAAATCTTAATCTTGAAAACTGATTTTTGCAATCCAAATGTATTATTTTAATTTATCCCTATCAAAATTCATCTTCTTATATTTAATCCAGAGTTCTTGGATTGTTCTGTCATCCAAAATCTTAGTTTTTAGAAGGTATCTAGTTCATGATGTGCCTCATTTCTTTTCATTATTTATAAATCTGGCATGCCATATTCCTATTATAAATAATGAAAAGAAATATGCAAGCCTAAAAGACATTCATCAATAGATAAATGGTCAAAGGATACAAAAACTTATGAAAAGAATTTAAAATTATTAGCAATCATATGAAAGAATGTTGCAAATCACTATTGATGAGAGAAATGTACATCAAAACACTTGTTAGCTTTCATGTCACAACCAGAAAACTGGAAAAAATGAAGCAAAAAATGTCCATAGTTAATGTTGGAGGGATGTGGAAAGACAGGCACACTCATACATTATTAGTGCATTTGCAAACTGATAAATCATTTCAGAAAGTAATTGTTATTATGTAAAGAAAGGAACTAAAATGCTCAAACCATTAGAGCCAGAGTTTCCAAAGCCAGGCATTTGCATTAAGGAGATCAATGATGAAAGGAAAAGTTATATATATATATATACAGTATATAAATAGCTATATTTCTTATAACAAAGAATTGTAAACAAAGTAGGTGAGTATTGGGTGCTAAACAAGCTGGTACCTCAGTGCTACTGAACTATAAAAAGTAATGAATATGATTACAGAAAAAGCATGGATAGATATGCAAAATGATACAAAATGTAGTAAGTAGAACTAGAAAAAAATAAATATGTATGCATATGTACATGTGTACATGTATATACACATATATTACCAAAAAATAGAGAATTCAGAAACAGCAAGAAATCAATTAAAACTGAATGGTGTTAATACAAAGAATAAAGAAAAATGTGAGAAGGTGCTTCCTCACACTTCTTTGCAGCAATGAGGACTTATGAGTGTGTAATGTTGCATATAATCTCAGAATTTTTCTATATGTTGGTTAGTTTTGCTTAACATTTTCTTTCTTCTTCTTTTTCTTTGTTATAAGGGACATCTCTCTGAGAAGAAAGCAGGTGAGATACAGTGGGAAAAAATAGTAATAAAATATATTTAATTTTCCCCTTGATTTGACAAACTTTTGTCCTTGTTTATAATTTCTAAAAGTGACTCTGAAAAAGAATAAACAAATGTACAGCATCAACTCAGAAGCCAGACAGATGAGGGATCTTTTGATATCAGTTCAATAAGTCAAGTCAACAACTCATGATAATGATGATAGCTAACATTTATATAGCACTATGTGTCAGGTACTGTGCTACATGCTTTACAATTATCTTATTTTATCCTTACAACAACCCAGGGAGGCAGGTACTATTATTAGCCCCATTTTATAGATGAGGAAACTGAGGAAAGTAGAGTTAAGGGACTTGTCCAAGGTCACACAGCTAGTATCAGAGAATGAATTTGCTCTCAGATCTTTCTGACTCCCAGCCTAATAATGCTCTTTGCATTATAGCGCCGTCTAGCTGCCCTCATGTTGTGTTTCCTGTGTTGTATGCACATGACTCTTTGACCTTGGGATCCCTTGTATAACACCAATGGTTTATGGCATGCTACTGTTACATATAAGATGGGAAAAGAAAAGGAAAACTACAAACATCCTTCAAGAAACCCATATTTGGTAATGTGATCTAGCAGCTGGAGTGAAAAATAACTGAGCAACTCTGCGCCAGTGGATGGTTTTCTATTTGGGAGACAAAATCTACTCAAAGGAGCAGGGGGAGACCTAGAGAATTAAATCATTGCTAAATGGAAGTCAAAAGAGACTTGATGTCCAAACAGCATAAAATTCTGTTATTCCTACAATCTTTCTTGGGTATTGAAACATGAAATCAGGGACTCAGTTTCACCTCATTATATTTTCTCTCTATCTCCCTTTCTGAAATGAAATTATTGGCTCATCAGCATTATCTGATAGTCTTGGAAAGATAGAGATGTTGAGTTCAGCATACTGTTGACAAAATAGCCCTCCAATCAAAGCAGGGAGAGTGAGAGGTGGCTTATCAGAATCCCAAAGTTAGAAGGCATATTATTTTTGGCTCAAGGAGTGTCTTGAAGGCTGGGAGATCAGAAGGAGTCCTGGGAAATGATAAGGGACCTCCCTCTGGGCAGATGGAGAGAACTACTCCAAGATAAACATAGGAGCAATGTAGGTAGACAATGTTAAGGGCTGCCCATATCAAAAGTTAAAAAGAGAATTCCTACTCATTAGAGCTGTCCACAAATGGACCAGATTAGATTTAGGAGTAGTTTTCTCTACTACTGGCATCTTCTTGGAGATAATAGATGGTGCCTAGGTTTCAAGAATTTTTTGTAGAAGGCCTCTCTTTAGGTACTGGATGGAACAATAAGAATTGCTTATTTTTAAACATGATTTTTAAAATGTCAAATCATGACTGAGAAGAGAAGGATGTATGAAATGAATAAATTAAAAAGCATTTATTAGTCCAATCACTGTGCTAAGTACTGAAGATTCAAATGCAAAAGCAAAGACAGTTCCTGCTGTCAAGAATCTTATGTTCTAATGGAGGAAATAAGATACAAATTTGAGTGATGGCTAAAAAGACATTTTGGTTAAAAAATAAACTGGGATATACTATAGAGGAGTAGACTGATACATCTCATCCAAGTGCAGTGGCAGAGAGAGTTTATCATGATTGAGGAAAGGGGAAAAGAAGAGATATCTTCTAGAGTATAACTGGAGAGTTGAGAATGAAACTTTGCTGAAGTTTTTTTCCTGAAAGAGTAGTCTGGAACAAATTTCAGGTGAAGAAATTAAAGTCATATATAGTCATATGGAAAAAATGCTCTGAATCAATATTGATTAGAGAAATGCAAATCAAAACAACTCTGAAGTACCAACTCATACTTCTTTGATTTGCTAAGATGACAGGAAAAGATAACAATAAATGTTGGAGAAAATGTGGGAAAACTGGCACAATAACAAAATGTTGGTGAAGATGTCAAATGATCCAACCATTCTGGAGAGCAATTTGGAACTATGCCTAAAGGGTTATAAAACTGGACATACCCTTTGATCCAGCAGGAACTACTACTGGATCTGTATCCCAAAGAAATAATAAAAGAAGAAAAAGGACCTACATGTGCAAAAATGTTTAGAGCAGCTCTTTTTTGTGGTGACAAAGAATTGGAAAATGAGTAGATGTCAATCACTGGCATCTGATAGCTGAATAAGTTATGGTATATGAAAATAATGAAATATTACTGTTCTATAAAAAATGATGAGTAAGCTGAATTTAGAAAGGCTGGGAAGATTTACATGAACTGATGGTGAGTTAAACAAACAGAACCAGGAATATATTATATATAGTAACAGCAAGATTGTGCAATGAATCAACTATGACAAATTTGTTTCTTCTCAGTGATTCAGTGATCCAAGGAAATCCCTATAAACTTTGGATGGAAAGTGCTCATCTAGAGAGAAAACTATGAAAACTAAGTGTAAATCAACACATGCCATGTTCACTTTTTTCTCTCTGTTTTTTTCTCTTGTGATTTTTCCCTTTTGTTCTGATTTTTCTCTCCCAACATGACTTATAAGCAAATATATGAAACAAATTAATGTACATGTATAACCAAAAACATGTTGTTTTTATGTGTAATTGGGAAAAATACAAACTAGAAAAGAAAATAGTCTGGGAGAGATAGTCACTAGAAAGGGAGAGTTGGTTGCCTGATTCCTCTTGGAGGATTCTGCCCTACTAGTAGTGCATGAATCTAGAAATACATGAAGTAGAAAGGCTTCAGGTAGAGGCCTGGAGACCATTTTTGCTTTCTTAGCATCAATTTCAATAATGAAAAGGAGACTATTCACTGATATGTTGACCCCAAAGCAATGGCAACTCATACAATAAAGAAAAACAGTAAGCATCAAGCCTTATGGGGTCTCTTTCTCTTGGGAAATGGTGTGGTAGAATAGTAGGAAAAGTGGTTGTATCACATGGAGCTATCAACAACTATTAATATAACTATTGGTGACCAACCAATGCACATATTATGCCACTGAGTATTTCCACTATAATAAATAGCATCTTTGCTTCAGTGATATACATTAAATGTCAAGAGATCTGGTGTAGGTCTTTAACTATTGAGTGGACACAAGAGACTTGGAGTTTGGAAGACCTGTATTTAAATCCTGCCTCAGATATTTACTTGCTGTGTTACTCTGATAAAGTTCCTCAATTTCCATTAACCTCAGTTTCCTAATCTGTAAAATGGAGATAATAATAGCATATGCATCTGTTTTGAGGATCAATTGACATAACAGATATAAAGTAATGCCTTGTGAACCTTAAAGTGCTTTCTAGGATATTAGCAAGAATATTATTGTATAAAAAGATCCTGCAAGGAGATATAGATGTTTGTGACCTTCATCAATTCATCAAGGAACTGCTAAAGTTTTATCTATTCCTTTACTTAATCCTTATAAAAGCCTTCTGAAGTTAAAAAAAAGGCTGATTTTATTATTTCCATTTTAGAGATGTAGAAACCCAATTCAAGGAATTAGTGTTTTGTCCCAAAACACACAGATAAAAATTAGAGCTGAGATTCCAACCCACGTCTTCTGACTTTAAATGCAGTACCCTTTCCAATCAATCAATCAAAAGCATTTGTTAAGCATTTTCTATGTGATAGGCACTGTGCTAAGTATTAGAGGCAAACGACTGGCCTTCCACTCAAGTTGCTTACAATCTAATGGTGAAGACAACAAGAAAACAAACACATACAAGCAAGTATATGCAAGATAAATAGGAAATGCTCAACAGAGAAAGAACACTGGAAATAGGTGGGATTTTGAAGGGTTTTCTCTAAGAGGTGGGATTTTACTTGATTTTTAATGGAAGCCAGGAAAGTCACTAGTTGAAGCAAGATAATGTTCTAGCCATGGAGGATAACTAGAGAAAATGGAGACCAGTATCACTGGATTGAAGAGTACATAGTGGGAAGTGGGTGTAAGAAGACTGGGAAGGGAGGAGGAGACTAGGTTTTGAAAGGCTTTAAATGCCAGTTTCTACTTGACCAACACTGAGATTCCCTGGTTAACAGGTGTCTTCTCTTGTCACTTGCATAGGTAATTGTTATAGCAGCACCTATATAGCTAACCCCTGGGATCAAGGAGAAGTAATTAGAAGCAAGTAATAAATAAATCATGATGATGATGATGGTGGTGGTGATGGTGATGATGATGACAGTTGTGGTAACGGCAGTGGCAATGGCATTGGTAGTTACAATGATGATGGTTACAGTGGCAATATTGGTGGCAGTGGCAGCAACATTGGTGGTAGTAGCAGTGGCAATGGTAATAGTGGTGGCAGTGACAATGACAGTGGTGGGGACTAGCATTCATAGAGTACTTTGTGGTTTGTGAAGCACTCTATATATGTAATTTTACTAAAAATTAGATAAATTAGAGTATGGAGTTCACAGGAAGGGGTTCCATGGTTGCTAAATAAATTCATGAAGGTTTTCATCATCAGAGACTCTTCACAAAGGTTTCTTAATCTTTTAAGGGATCCTAGACTCCTTCACTAAGCTGTCTGATTAATGATAAAAAAAATTATAATAATGGCAAAAAGAAAAATTTCTATAAGTACTTTCAGCTTTGAAAAAACTTTTTTACTTAATAGTATCTTTTCCAATTATATGTAAAGATAGTTTTAAATATTCATTTTTGTAAGATTTTGAGCTCCAAATTTTTCTCTTTCCCTCCTTTCCCTTCTCTCTCCTTCCCTTCTCTCCCTTCTTCTCCATCCCCAAGACAATAAGCAATCTTATATAGGTTGTACATGTACAATCATACTAATCATATTTCCACATTAGTCATATTGTGAGAGAAGAATCAGAACAAAAGGGAAAAACCGTGAGAAAGAAAAACACAAAACAAAAAATAGTGAAAATAGTATGGTTTCAATCTGCATTCAGCTCCATAGTTCTTTCTCTGAATGTGGTCAGTATTTTCTGTCATGAGTGCCTTAGAATTATTTTGGATCATTGTATTGCTGAGAAGAGTTAAGTAACAATTGTTACTGTATGCAATGCTCTCTTGTTTCTGCTCACTTGCCAGAGCATTGGTTCATATAAGTCTTTTCAAGTTTTTCTGAAATCCATCTACTTATCATTATATCTACATACCACAACTTGTTTCACCATTCCATTGAGAGGATGGGTATCCTCTCAATTTCCAATTCTTTTTGCAAAAACTTTTTACAAGTATTATTATTGTATTTTATCCTCAAAATAACTCTGAGAGGTATTTTTATCCCCATTTATTATTTATTAATATATTTATTATCCCCATTTTATAGATGAGGAAACTGAGGGTGAAAGTTTAAATAAATTGCCCAGAGAAGCACAGCTGGAAAGTGTTTGAAGTAAGATTCAAACTTAGGTTCAGAGTCAGATCTTTTGATTTCAAGTCCATTTCTCTCTGTCCACTTCACCTTCCAGCTGATGAAACTGCTGACCCTTCTCAGGACCATGGTTACATAGCTAGTAAGTAAAAAAAAATGCAGAAAATAAAGCACAGGAGATTACAGTGGAAACCAATTAGGTTAAATATAATTATCAAAATATTTATTAAAAACAAAAATTCACAAATCCTAGGGTTAAGAAGCCTTGACCAAGAGGCAGTATTTAAACAGAAATGGGCTTTTTAGAGGTAATATGGTAAACTGGAAAGTCTTGGATTTGGAACCAGGAGGAAGGTAGATATGTGAACAAGGCACAATCATTTTAACTTTGAGCCTCAGTTCCCTTATCTGTAGAATGGACAAGTTTGCCTTTGACACCTATCTCCATGAGTAGATTTAAGGATCAAATGTGAAAGAGAGAACCCTAGGAAGCTTTATACAGGATATAAATATCAGTCATGAGATTTGTATAAAAAAGAACAGGCAGATCAATTCAGCCTTTACTCTCCCTCCAATTCTCACCCTTGACAATTGAGTAGGTCTTCGGCTCTTTCTCTCATCCCACCTTATGCAATCACATTCCACCCAACTTGTATGGACTCTTTTGGAGAGTTGTCTGCATGTCCCTCTCCTTCTCCTATTGCTCTCCTCTTTCTAGTCAGTTTGTTGTGACATTTAGGTTTTCTTTATTCCTTCCCCTTCCCGTCCCTATTCTCCAGCTTCTGGGACTTGACTGGGCACTGCGTTGCCCCTTGGCTTTTGTAATGAGAACTGCTTCCGAGATCCAAGCATGTTGTAACCACCGGGTCATGCCCATGTGCAGGGTTCTGCCCCAACCTGACCGCATGAGTGATCTGGAGGCCCGGTGTAAAGCTTTTATTGCCTGTATCTGGGTGTGTCATTCTCCTCTGTCTGAACTTGTTCCAGTGGAAACAGGCTTGCTCCAGCATCAGGGTAACCCCAGTCTGACTGCTTTATTCAATGGGTGCACCAAAGAGGAGACTGAAGGAGGGATCTGTGGGAGTGAGGCAGCCTTAAGGACAAATCTACACACCTAGATTCCATTTGGACAGGAGAAGTTGTAATGGAAGTTAGCCAAGGGCCACGCAAGGGCTGTAAAATTACAACTGGATTTCCTCAGGATCCAAATTCATCTCTAAAATAATTAAATCCCAGGTGGTAAGGGGTCACTTGATAATTTGGCCTCCATATTTGTACTTTCACTTGGCGCCACCCTGGATAGAGTGCCAGATTTGGGGTCAGAAAGATGTGTATTTTTAAATCTGGCCTCAAACATTTCCTTACTATCTTGGGTGACAAGTCATTTAACCCTCTCAGCCTCAGTTTCCTCATTTGAAAATGAGGCTAATAATAGCATACCTCCCTTATAGCATTATTGTGAAGATCAACTGAGTTAACATATTTTGCAGACCTTGAATAAGAGCAATTATTGGTGAGGACAGCTTTCTTTTTGATGGCTGCTGGTGGTGTTTGCACTAGGGTGCAGCAGAAAGCTCTTGCCCTTAGATCAAAGAACCTGGATTCAAATCTCACTTTTAATGCCATCACTTGTGGTCAAAAAGACTTGAGTTCATATTCTGTCTCAGATATTTACTGATTATGTGACCCTTGGCAATCCCCTACCCTTTCTAGTCTTACTTTATTCATCCAGAAAGTGGGGATAATAATAGCATGTAAGGTAGCATTATCTAAAATATATGTCAAGATCATAAACCTTGAAGTCTTTTGTCATTCTAGTTAGCTGTGTGTCTTTGGCTAAGTCAGCTAATGTTCTTAAAACTCATTTGCCTTCTCTGTAAAATGATGGAATCTCATCTGAAAATGAAGGGACTCAGTTCTTTTCCAATTCTCTGTCCAGCATCTTAAAATTTGAAGACAAGACATTCAATTCAGTCTAATGCCAGACATTGCACTAGACATTGATGTTGGAGTAGTCCCTCCCTTCCAGGAGTTTACCTTCTGTTGGAGGAAATGTGTATACAGAGAAGAACATGCAATACAACAAACAGAATAAATACATTTTGTGTGAGGGATGAGGAGCACTGAAAACTGGGGAGAAGAAGACTCCCACGTAGGAAGCTAATTGCAGCTTGGGATTCTGTGAGGTAGACTTGAGAAGCAAGTTCATTCAAAGTATAAGGGACAGCCCTAATTCATATTTTTTTCTAACCTGGGCAAAGGTATGGTGACTGGAAATGAAATGCTTTATACCATACTAGGAGTATCCAAAGTTCCTGATATAGAGTGGTGAAAATTCCATATAGAAAGATAAATTGGAGCCAGGTTGTGAAACCAGATATAAACATTTGCAATTTATCCTCGAGGCTAAAGGGAACCACTGAAACTTCTGGATCAAGAAAGTGATAGAGGCAGACCTGCACTTGAGAAATAATATTTTTTTTAGAAGATGAACTCGAGGTCCAGCTTGGCTCCTTTCTCCTTGTGTGATCTTAGGTAAATCATTTCATCTCTTTGCCTCAGTTTCCTCATTTGTTAAATGAGAAGTCTGGGGTTGGATAATACCTTCATACTCTTGATTTTGGAGTATCTGGTACTTCCTCCTATTCCTGCTTCTCAGATGGGCTGATTCCTAAGTATTCCCTCCCATTAGTGAACTTCCTCACACTGTTGGCTCAACCCAAAGATTACTGGAAGCAGTTCTTATTGGCTGCTTCCTCCCCCACATGGCAATGCCCCTGACACCACTCTTCACCTCCCAATTCCCTCAGCCCCAACTGAATCAGAGACTAAGATCAGAAACAAAGCTAGGGGAATAGAAGAAGCATGAAGAGAAACCCACCATAGCTTGAGAATAAAGGTCTCTACAAGTATCATTTCATACCTTTCTAACATGCAAAGTATGAAAGTGATTTAATGCTAGCTGACATTTTTATCACAGTTGAAGGTTTACAAAGCCCTTTATTTAGACTGTCTTAGTGGGGTTGTTACAGCATCTTTATGAGATCATCCTTATGAGGGCTATTTACTCCTTTTTAATAGATAAAGATACTGAGGTTTAGAGAAATGGTACAGTTTGCCAGTGGTCACACATCTGAGTCACAGACAAGATCTGAATCAGAATTTTCTTGATTTGAAGTCCAGTGATCCTTTCCATTATGTCAGATGACCTCCAGCTCTAGACCTCTCAAAGCTCATTAGGTGCAGCCTTCCTTGATTCTCCTCAAATTGCTTTTGTATGTGTGATTTGTTCATTTGTGATGCTATTTTCTTTCCTGGAAGAACTGTTTGTTTTTGTCTTTGCATATAACACCATCAAGAAAAGAGAGAAGAGGCCTGGAAATCAGCAAGTCAGAGGTTCAAGTCCTGTTTTAGCATCTCATAATGATTGCTGGGTAATGATTATTGGGATCAAGCAAGGAGCCCCCTGGTCACGGTTACTAATGTATGCTATCCCCTATAATTCTCAGAACAACCTAAGGAGATCAGTGTTGTTATCAAGCCTATTTACAGATAAGAAAACTGAGGTTAATTGACTTGTCCAGGAACACACACACACACACAGCTAATTAGTGTCTGAGGCAGAATAGCTTGCATTTATACTGTTTATATTTGAATATACTTTAGGTATAATACATACTTTAATGTTTGAAAAGAATTTTATATAATTAACCTTTGAACCTGACTATGCTCTTTACACTACTCTATCCAGTGTGCTATCTTACTGGTTCTCCCTAGGACCTCTGTGACTCTAAACAAATATCTTTATTTCTTAGGCTCAAAATAATCCTAAATTTCTTACCTGCACTGGTGAAGGGAATTTCCTTATTGAAAGTTTCACAGCTCCAATCTCATCCTCATCTTAGCATAAGTATTTGCCAAAATGAAATCCCTTTTGACACCAGCATGGCTACCTTATAAGCTACTGATCCCTTGCCCATACCTACCAGCAGAGGAGTGTGTATGTGTGTGTGTGTGTGTGTGTGTGTGTGTGTGCATACGCGCCAGCACATTATTGTCTCATTCTGTGTGGCTTGTTCCCATGGGCTGAGTCCTTTTAAGAGCTGCCTCTGTCAAGCACTAACTGCTCAGTCACAAGGGGGAGAAGGGGAATCTGGGAGCTTCCAGTGATGAATCCAATGATAGAACTTCAGTTTGCCTCCCACATCAATGATTCCAGGAGCAACTGAAGAGCAGGAGAGGGCTACTTGGCTATGTTCTCTGGATTTTAGAAAAATATTGTAAAAAAAAAAAAAAAAGATACAGGGGCTCTTGAGAAGATATTCAGATTGTGATATCTTTGGGGGAAGGGGGGGAAGAAAAGAAACTCCTTAGTGTGAGTTTCTCCTGGGAGAAACACCTTAACTATAAATGTCATTTGGGAAGTGACTTTGTCAACTTTTGTGTTCTCTGTGCCTCTTGCCTCATCTCTAAAACAAGAAGCTTGGATTACATCACCCACCCTTAACATCCCTTCCACCTTTAAGCCTATGGTCCGATGTTCTGCTTTCTCATCTCTAAAAGAGATTGGATTGGTTCAAGTATTCTTTACTTTTTTTGCATGTGTTCTGATCCCTTGGCATTCTGGGACAAGAATCAAAGGTAGGCTCCTTCTCAGAATCAGGCTTTTAATTTCATAAAAATAAATAATGTTACAAAGAAAAATAGAGTTTAGTAAAAAGAAAAAAGATGTGTGTTTCTTCTTTCAAGTACACCCATGTGGATATGGGAACACAAAAACTTAAGATTAGATGATTTTTAAGTTTCCTAGATCTTTTGGCCCTAAAAATTTAAGCATCTTTGACACTTTTGCCAATCTCCATAGGGAAGGCCAAAGGAAACTTTACTTTGATTCCTATGTGAGTGTATGTGTACATGTTCATCCCCTGTTGACTCTCCATGTATCCACTTGTCAAAGGCATTTAAATGAGAAATGAGTCTGGAGATTCAAAAAATTCATCCTTTTGATCCAGCAATACCACTATTAGGTTTGTATCCATAAAAAGATCAAAGGGAAAGGAAAAAAACCTATTTGTACAAAAATATTTGTATTGTGCTTTAAAAAATAATGAAGGAGCTAATTTCAGAGAAACTTGGGAAGACACATGAACTGATACAAAGTGAAGTGAGCAGAACTAGGAGAACACTATACATAGTAATATTGTACTGATAACTAATTTAAAAAAATATATTGTTTCTAATTTATAGAATAAAACAAGCATTTTTATAACATAGTATAATTTAAAAAGATGATTGTACATGAAATTGCAAATCTACTGTGTGCAATTAATAATTGTCTGAAAAGAAAAAGAAAAAACAGTTATTCTGATTAATCAATGATCCAGGACAATTGCAAAAGATTCAAGGTGAAAATTTTGATTCAACTCCAGAGAGAGAACCAACTGGACTCTGCAGACTGAAAAGAATTTTTTTCTTTCTTTATTTTTCATGATTTTTTGCAACATGGTTAATGTGGAAATGCTATGTGGGTTTCATATATATAATGAGTACTATAGTTCTTTTTTGTTATTTCTTTCTTAAAAAAAAAACCTTACTTCTATTTTATTTTCCCCAATTACGTGTAAAAACAATATTAACTTTTTTTTTCAGATTGAGGTCCAAATTCTCTTCCTTCTTCCTTTCCCCCACATTGAAAACACAAGCAATTTGACATAAGTTACACATGCATAGTCATGCAAAATACATTTCCATGTAAGTCATTCTGTGAAAGAAAACACAAGCAAAACATACCCAAGAAAAATAAAGAAAAAATATTTTTGATCTGCATTTAGTCTCTACTAGTTTTTCTTCTGGAGATAGACAGCACCTTTTATCATAAGTCCTACAGAATTGTCTTAGATCATTGTATTGCAGACAATAACAAAATTATTCATAGTAGATCATCAAACAATATTTCTGTTGCAGTGTATGATTGGTTCTGCTCATATTACTTTATATCAGTTCCTGTAAGTTTTCCCATTTTTTTTTCTGAGAACATCCATCCTACTCATCATTTCTTAAAGCACAATAACATTTCATCACAATCATATATAACAACTTGTTCAGCTATTCCCCAATTGATGGACATTCCCTCAATTTTCAATTCTTTGCCACCACTAAAAGAGCTCCTATAAATATTTTTGTATGCATAAGTCCTTTTTTTTACTCTTTGGGATGCAAACCTAGTAATAGTATTGTTTGGTCAAAGATTTTTATATCCTTTTGGGCATAATTATGGATTTTTCTCCAGAATGGTTGAATGAATATACAACTTCATCAATAGTGCATTAGTGTTTTAATTTCCCACATTCCCTCCAACATTTGTCATTTTTCTTTCCTGTCATATTAGTGAATCTGACAGGTGTGTTCAGAATATTTTTATTTGTCTTTCTCTCATCAATAATTATTTAGAGCATTTTTCATGTGTATAGATAGCTTTGATTATTTTTTCTGAAAAATCCCTACTTATATCCTTTGAATATTTATCAGTTGAGGAATAGCTGTTATTTCTATAAAGTTGCCTTAGTTTTCTATATGTTTGAGAAATGAAATCTTTATCAGAGGAACTCAGTGTAAAATTTTTTTTCAAAGTAATGATTATCAGCTATTTATTTTTTTCCATCCTATTTTCCCCATTTATCCTATTTTCTTTTTTCCTTTTACCTTGTCCATTCTCAAAAGTATTTCATTTTTGACTTTTACCTCTCTCAAGCTGCCCTTCATTCTATCAGCTCCTTTCTCTAATTCCCTTCCTTTACTACTTTCCTGTTTGGTAAAATAGATTTCTACAATGGATGTTATATTTCTAACCTCAATGAGTAGGGGATGCTATGGTGGAAGAAAATTTGAAATTGAAAAAAAAAATTTAAAAGAAAATCCTCCAGGTCTGGGGTGGAGTGGTAGGACAGATTTGTTAATATATGTCATGTAGGCTTGTAAAAATTAAATTTAAAAAGTATTTTACATTTATTTTAATACTATTTTTCTATTTAAATAAGCCCTTTTAAGGAGTAGCTATTAACTGTCTTTCCTTTCCCAACTTAGAAATTTCCAACAATCAAAGGCTTAGAGAGAAGGCCTGGCTATTTCCCAGGAAGGTAGGGCCTGATATAACAGTCCATCTTTGTGGGAAACATGATCTTCTAAGCTTGGGAAACTGATACATGTTAAGTGAGAGGGAGGAAGGAAATCACAAATCACAAAATGGATAGAGGAGTCTTGTTTATTTGTACCTTCTCTGTCCACATAAGGACCTCCTTGTGCTGAGTCCTGAGTTCTGAGCCTTGCTGAGGTCACCAAGTCCACAAAGCCAACAGTCCTTGAAAACAGGTTGAAAGCCTTTAGAATGGAGAGCAAATAAGCCAGTTTTTTCCTGTTAAGTGTCAGCAGGTATATATATATATATATATATATGTATATATATATATGCATATATATATATATATACATATATAGATTATGAACTAGGGAACTGCAGATAATGGCTTTAGGTGCCTCACTTCACTTCAGTGGAGAATGGCCATTCTCTGGTGAGTTAAAGCTACATCTTGGTGAAGGGATAATCGTGAGCAACTAGGTAGCCCCAAAGTATACAGAACACTGAGTCTGGAGGCAGGAAGGACCTGAATTCAGATCAGGGCTCTGACACTAGCTGTATGATGCAACTCATTTCACCTGATTGCCTCAGTTTCCTTGTGTGTAAATTAGCTGGAGAAGCAAATGGCAAGCTACTTCAATATATCTGTCAAGAAAACCTTAGATGGGAGCAAGAAGAGTCTGACATGACTGAAAACAAATAACAACAGTCTACTTTTACTCACATATAGGACACTCCTGGGGGAATGCAATTAGGCTTCTGGGGGACCTTTAGGAGTTCCTTCTATTACTACCAATATATGTTTTGGGATTTGATGATAAATTTGACATCCTAGAACCGAGATGAGAAAATTTCATTTGTCTGAGCAGATGGCAGGCTCCAAATGAATCAGTATGACTGTTCTCTGTGTCTCTCATCTGGGAAAAAAAAAATCACAAAAACCTTTGAGTTTTGGGTGGCTGCTGAAATGTGAGGTGGTCAAGAATCCTATGATACTAAGCCACTCCAGCCTTGCTCTCCTCTGCCGTGATGTTCTTCAAGCTGCCTTGTGCTATCTATCTATCTACCTATCTATCTCTCTATCTCTCTACTATCTTTCTTTCTTATCTATCATCCGTCTACTTATCTATCTGCTCTCTCTACTTTACCTTCTTACTTATCTATTTTCTTTCTTTCCAACTATGTATCTATTTATCTATCTACTTATCTTTCTACTTATCTATATATCAAACTATCCATCTACTCATCTTTCTATTTCCTCTACTTATCTATTTTCTATCTACTTCTCTATATATCTACTTCTCTCTCTAGCTATTCTATCACTTAAATATTTTCTATTTATACATTTATCAATGTATCTATCTGCTTAACTTTTTATCTACATACTCTATTACTTACCTTTTTCTATCTACTTATCTTTCTACTCCATCTATATATGTCTATCTAATTATTTATCTATCTAGCTGTCTGTTTATCCACTTATTTGTCTATATCTACTTATCTATCCATTCTATCTACTTACCTATTATTTTCTTTATTATCTACCTACCATCTACTTAACTACTCTATCTACTTTATCTACTTACTTATCTATTTTCTCTTTCCATCTATCTATGTATCCATCTATATACTTATCTTTCTATCTTCTTAACTGTATATTTAATTATCCATCTGCTTATCTTTCTATTTATTCTACTTATCTATTTTCTATTTTTATATATCTATCTATCTACCTGCTTTATCACTTAAATATTTTGTCTACTTATATATCTATTGATCAATTTATCTGTCTACTCATCTATTTACTCTATTATATTTTTCTATCTACTTATCTTTCTATTCTATCTATATATCTATCTACTTATTTATCAATCTGTCTGTTTATCTACCTATCTATCTATCCATCTTTGATAGATGCTCTCAATGCAAACATCCTTGGTGGGTAACAATTCATGCTGATGATGGTTCCTCTTCCTTTATGAGCTGGTATAGCTGGAGATTTCTGCTACTGGAGAGAGATTACAGGGAACAATGGTCTTTGTTAGTCCACAAATCCCTGAGGTTGCAGCTTGCACTCCAGCCCCACAGTCAAGCTAGCTTTAGCACTTCCATCCCCATGTTCTTGTGACCTCCCTTTCCACTATGCCAGCTAAGAACCACTGCCTTACTGCAGTAGCCTGGATACTAGATTTTGATCCAGAAAACCTGAGTTCAAATCCTGGATCAGCCACTCATTACTTATGTGACTTTATGCAAGTTTCTTCTTCTGTGGTACTTGTTTTTAATATTTACAAAAATGGGAACTTGGTATTAGATGACATCTAAGGATCTAAGGATCCCTCCTTCCAACTGTAATTTAAGGTCCTCTGATCTTTCTCATATATCTATTCTCTATCTACCTTCTGGTGGTCTCTGATACTTAGCTGTTTTCCCAAGATACCACTTTTCTCAGCAACCTCTCTTAGATATAGAGGGCTGACTGTAAGAGAGCAAACCACCTCTTGTTCCCCATTGACATTTTCAGGCTCTCCCTCCATTACCATCATTCATCAGCCACAACAGCACCCAGCCCTGTAGAATCCATCTCAGCCTTCCAACTTCTCCCCTCCTCAGCAGTCTTCCAACTACAGCCTCACCCTCATGCATAGGTATGTTTAACCCACAACTGAAATGACTAGAATTCTTATTAAGCCTGTGGCCATGCTTGATTCTATAGGGCACAACTTCTCTTTCTCTTTGGGAGTTCTTTTGTCTGATCCCTTTATTCTATAAAAAATAATATTGAAAAATCCAGGGAAGGGCCATTATTTTCAGAAAACTTGTTGGTGGCAGGGTCACATCCAGATCTCAGGTTTCATTCCTCCCAGCCCAGGGCTTTTTGCACATCATTGGTTATTGCCTTCTGATTCTCTGGAATAATTGCTCTTGAGGAAAAACATGGCAACTCAAATTCAAGCCTTTATGGCCAGACCCAGGTTTGTGTCTGTGGCCATGGTCATGAATAAGTCTGTAACATGGCTTGTGCTGGTGACTACAGTCAAACAGACTCCCCCCATATTGTAGAACTTCCCTTTACCCTTAACTCTTTTTTATATCAATAAAAACTTTCACATAGGGAAATTTGGTTACTTAAATAACATAAAGAAAAGAAGAAGCTGATTTCAGCATCAGCTTTATTAATTAGAGATCCTCAAATGCCATCTGCATCCAGAAAGAGAATTATGGAGACTGAGTACAGATCAAAGAATAGTTTTTTCACCTTTTGTTATTGTTTATTAGCTTATTTTTTTCTTTCTCATGTTTTTTCCCCTTTTTGATCTGATTTTTCCTGGGCAGAATAACTAATATGGAAATATGTTTAGAAGAATTGCACGTTTAACCTATATTGAATTGTTTGCTGCTTTAGGGAGGGAGGGTGTGAGAGAGGGAGAAAAATTTGGAACATAAAGTTTTGCAAAGGGGAATGTTGAAAACTATCTTTGCATGTATTGGGGAAAATAAAATATTTTTTAAAAAACTAGAGATCCACAAAAGTCTAGAGATTCTTTAAGGACACAGAAAGAGACAATGAAATTAGTCCTCATTTCTCTCTGGAACCATGAATTGTTTTTTTTATTAAATTATGCTATGTTGATCATGTCCAATTTTTCCATTCATAGGCTGATCCTTTGATGAATCCCTCATCTCACCAATGTACTAGACTTGCAGACTTAGAACCTAAGATCAGATCACAGTTCTGCCAATTACTAGCTGTGTGACTTGGGCAAATTAGCTCCCCTGCCTGGGTCTGTTTCTTCTTCTGTAATGTGAGAATTCCAGTTCTAACTCTGGGGATTGTATGTTTCTTCTATATATTCTCATCTTGTGTATGCATGTGTGTGTGTGTGTGTGTTTTCTGTCATACAGCTAGTAATTGACAGTGAGCTGGAGATTTTCTTCTAAGGGTATTATAGTGACCCAGGGATTAGAGAAATCCTGGAGTTGGGTGTCCTTTATATCTTCGTCTGTTTCATAAACAAAGTACCTCCTTTTGCCATGATACTTTATCTTCATGATGTTATACACACCATTGAGGACTGACACTTCAAGCCAAAACATCCTCTTCTCTCACCCTCTTATTTTTTTATATGGGTGGAAATTGAAGAAGCTCTTTAATAGTAAGTGATTTACGTACACAGGTCTTATATAATGAAATCAGCATTTGAATGCAAGACCCCAGTCTCAAAACTGGGACATTTTTCATTTTTCAATCCAAATTTAATAACAATAATAGTAACTATAATGTTATTATCCTTATATAGTGCTTGAAGATTTATATTGTGTTTTGTAAATATTATCTCATTTGATGTTTAAAAAAATCCACTGGAAAGAGTGATATTATAAGCAAATTAGAAGAACATAGAATAGTTTACCTCTCAGACCTGTGGAGATGGAGTAAATTTATGTCCAAAGAAGAACTGGAACTCTTAATTGAACACCAGATAGATAATTTTGACTATATTAAGTTAAAAAGTTTTTGTACAAACAAAACTAATGCAGACAAGCTTAGGAGGGAAGCAATAAATTGGGAAATGATCTTTACATTTAAGGGTTTTGATAAAGGCCTCATTTCTAAAATATATAGAGAATTGGGGGGCGGAGCCAAGATGGCGAACTGCAGACAGCATTCTCTGTGAGCTCCCCAGACCTTCCCTCAGACCCAGTCAAATTGAGCCTCCGAACTGGTTCTGGAGTGAGGGCTGCACTAAACACTTGGATTACAACACACATATCAAAAAATCTACTTTGAAAAAACTCCAGAGAAGGTCAGTCTCAGGGGAATGGGCAGCTGGCTGTGATCAGACGCCAGCACTCAGCCGGGGTGGAAGTCGGGCTGCAATAGAGTGGCGGATTTTGGGCACCCAGGAAGTCCCTGGGAGACACCTGGGCCACTTGGCGATGCTTGCAGGCAGGTGCTTTGGCAGATCTGTCTTTGATAAAGAGTGGATTGAGAGCAGCTGAAAGCATGGTCCTAGTGCGGATCTAGCTGAGCAGCCCCACTCCGGAAGTCAACTCGGCAAACTGCCCCGGGTCGGCAGAATTCCCTGCTGGTGATTCAGACCTCAGCTCTGAAACGGCTGCAGAATTCCCTGCTAGTGATTCAGACCTCAAGTGATTCAGACCTAAACTTCTTACAGCTCAAAAACATGAGCAAGAAGCAGAAGAGAGCTCTCATCATAGACAGCTTCTACAGAGAGAAAGTAGGGCAGTCCCCAGATCCTGAGATTCTGAAAACAATCCCAGATGAAGCCACAAAGGTGGACATGAGCTGGTCCCCTTTTCAGAAGGCTTTCCTGGAAGATTGCATGAAGAATCTCAAAAGAGAGGTAGAAGAAGAATGGGGAAATAAATTGAGATCAGTGCAACAGAGATGTCAAAAATTGGAAAATAAGACTGGAGAATTGGAAAAAGAAAACAATTCACTGAAAAACAAAATTGGTGAATTGGGAAAAAATGACCAATTCACTGGAAAATAAAAATGGTGAATTGGAAAAAGACAACAATTCACTGAAAAATAAAATTGGCAAAATGGAAAAAAAATGCATTGAACCAAGAGATTCAATTGGCCAGCTACAAAAGGAGCTAAAAAAGATAACTGAAGGAAATAATACTTTAAAAATTAAAATTGAATAAATAGAAGTAAATGACTCAATAAGACTTCAAGAATCAGTCAAACAAAAACAAAAAAAATGAAAAAATAGAAGAAAATATGAAATATCTCCTAGGAAAAACAACTGACTTGGAAAACAGATCCAGGAGAGACAATCTAAGGATTATCGGACTCCCCAAAAGCCACGATGAAAAAAAGAACCTTGATGCTATCTTCCAGAAAATCATGAAAGAGAATTTCCCTGATGTTTTAGAATTAGAAGGCAAAATTGCCATTGAAAGAATTCACCAATCACCTTCTGAAAGAGACCCCAAAATTAAAACCCCAAGGAATATCGTGGCCAAATTTCAGGACTATCACACCAAGGAAAGGATATTGCAAGCAGCTAGAAAGAAACAGTTCAAATACCGAGGAACTG
The DNA here is from genome assembly GCA_023553655.1 of Myrmecobius fasciatus. Taxonomy (NCBI): domain Eukaryota; kingdom Metazoa; phylum Chordata; class Mammalia; order Dasyuromorphia; family Myrmecobiidae; genus Myrmecobius; species Myrmecobius fasciatus. The sequence goes on from JAJPUD010001351.1 coordinate 39,954, forward strand.
TAATTAGAATTACACAAGATCTGTCAGCTTCCACATTAAAGGATCGAAGGGCCTGGAATCAGATATTTCGAAAGGCAAAAGAACTTGGATTACAGCCAAGAACAAGTTATCCAGCTAGAATGAGCATCATCTTCCAGGGAAGAAGATGGTCATTCAGTGATACAGGAGAATTTCACCTATTTGTAATGAAAAGACCAGATCTGAACAAAACATTTGACCTCCAAATACAGAACTCAAGAGAAGCATAAAAAGGTAAAAAGGAAAGAACTCTTGAGAACTATATCTCTAATAGGGGTATCCTTAAAGAATGGGGGTATAATTTGATTTTTCTTTGATAATAATGGAAAAGAAATTAGAGGTGGAAGGGATACCATACTGAATAAAAAAAGGGGGAGGGAAGGAGGCAAAATAAAGTAAAAATAAAGGAGGTAAAATAAGGCAAAATCTCATAAAGAGACATAGAAGATTTAATATAATTGAGGGAAAGAAGGGAGGGTGATGAGTATTGTGTAAACCTTACTCTCATTAGATTGGGCTCTAAGAGAGTATATCAGACACATTTGGCTTCAAAGAAAGGCCTGACCCTCCTTGTGGGAAGGTGGGAAGGTGGGAGGGAAAGGAGGAAAGGAAAGGGATAGACTAATAGAAGGATTAGGGGAAATGTGTAAAGGGGAGGGAGGGACTCTAAAGGGAGGAGGACTGTTGGAGGGAGGTGGTCATCAAAAATAAAGTACTGGGGAGGGGGGAAGGGAGAGAGGGGAAAGGGAAGAGAAAATCATAATTCTAGGTAAATAAGATGGCAGGAAATACAGATATAGTTATTTTAACTGTGAATGTGAATGGGATGAACTCTCCCATAAAACAGAAGTGGATAGCAGACTGGATTAAAAGACAGAATCCTACAATATGTTGTTTACAAGAAACACATTTAAAACATAGAGATACATACAGAGTGAAGGTAAAGGGCTGGAGCAGAACCTTCTATGCTTCAGGTGAACAAAGAAAGGCAGGGGTAGCAATCCTTATCTCGGATCAAGTAAAAGCAAAAATAGATCTAATTAAAAGAGATAAGGAAGGAATCTATATTTTACTAAAGGGTACCATAGACAATGAAGCAGTATCAATACTAAACATAAATGCACCAAGTGGTATAGCATCCAAATTCCTAGAGGAGAAACTAACAGAGATGCAAGGAGAAATAGACAGTAAAACTATACTAGTGGGGGATCTCAACCTTGCTCTCTCAGAATTAGATAAATTAAATCATAAAATAAATAAGAAAGAAGTTAGGGAGGTAAACAAAAGGCTAGAAAAGTTAGGTATGAGAGATCTCTGGAGGAAAATGAATGGTGATAGAAGGGAGTATACTTTTTTCTCAGGGGTTCATGGAACTTATACAAAAATTGATCATGTGTTAGGGCATAAAAACCTCAAAATCAAATGCAGAAAAGCAGAAATAGTAAGTGCATCCTTTTCAGATTATGATGCAATAAAACTCACATGTAATATAAGGCCAGGACAAAACATACAAGTTAATTGGAAATTAAATAATCTAATCCTGAAGAATGAATGGGTGAAAGAGCAAATTATAGACACAATCGATAATTTCATCCAGGAGAATGACAATAATGAGACAACATACCAAAATTTGTGGGACATGGCTAAAGTGGTTATAAGGGGTAATTTTATATCTCTAGATGCTTACTTGCATAAAACAGAGAAAGAGAAGCTCAATGAACTGGGCTTACAATTAAAAAAGCTAGAAAAAGACCAAATTAAAAACCCTCAATTAAATACCAAATTGGAAATTCTAAAAATTAAAGGGGAGATCAATAAAATTGAAAATAAGAAAATTATCAAATTAATAAATAAAACTAAGAGTTGGTTCTATGAAAAAAACAAACAAAATAGATAAGCCTTTAGTTAATTTAATTAGAAAAAGTAAAGAGGAAAATCAAATTGTTAGTCTCAAAAATGATAAGGGAGAACTTTCCTCCAATGAAGAGGAAATTAGAGTAATAATTAGGAGTTTCTTTGCCCAAATTTATGCCAATAAATTTGATAGTGTAAATGAAAGGGAGGAATATCTACAAAAATATAGATTGCCTAGGTTAACAGAAGAAGAAATAAATTATTTAAATAGCCCCATTTTAGAAAAAGAAATAGAATAAGCTATTAATCAACTCTCTAAGAAAAAATCTCCAGAGCCAGATGGATTTACATGTGAATTTTGCCAAACATTCAAAGAACAATTAATCCCAATACTATATAAACTATTTGAAAAAATAGGGAAAGAAGGTATACTACCAAATTCCTTCTATGACACAGATATGGTGCTGATAGCTAAACCAGGTAGGGAGAAAACTGAGAAAGAAAACTATAGACCTATTTCCCTAATGAATATTGATGCAAAAATTTTAAATAAGATGTTATCAACGAGATTACAGAAAGTTATCCCCAGGATAATACACCATGACCCAGTAGGATTTATACCAGGAATGCAGGGCTGGTTCAATATTAGGAAAACTATTAGCATAATCAATTATATTAATAACCAAACCAACAAAAAACATATGATTATCTCAACAGATGCAGAAAAAGCCTTTGATAAAATCCAACACCCATTCCTATTAAAAAGACTGGAGAATATAGGAATAAATGGGTTTTTCCTTAAAATGATTAGTAGCATCTACTTAAAACCATCAGCAAGCATCATATGTAATGGAGTCAAACTAGAACCATTCCCAATAACATCAGGAGTGAAACAAGGGTGCCCACTGTCACAATTACTATTTAATATTGTATTGGAAATGTTAGCTTTGGTGGTAAGAGAAGAAAAAGAGATTAAAGGAATTAGAGTAGGTAATGAGGAAACAAAATTATCACTCTTTGCAGATGACATGATGGCATACTTAGAGAACCCTAGAGACTCAACTAAAAAACTACTAAAAACAATTCACTAAAAACAATTTAGCAAAGTTGCAGGATACAAAATAAATACACATGAATCCTCAGCATTTCTATATATATTACCAATAAAGTTCAGCAGCAAGAGATACAAAAAGAAATTCCATTCAAAATAACTGTTGATAGTATAAAATATTTGGGAATCTATCTGCCAAACAAAAGTCAGGAATTATATGAACTAAACTATAAAACACTTTCCACACAAATAAAATCAGACCTAGTCAATTGGAAAAACATAAAATGCTCATGGGTAGGCCGAGTGAATATAATAAAAATGACAATACTACCCAAACTAATTTACTTATTTAGTGCCATACCAATCAAACTCCCAAGAAATTATCTTAGAGATCTAGAAAAAATAGTAGCAAAATTCATTTGGAAGAACAAAAGGTCAAAATTTTCAAGAGAATTAATGAAAAAAAAGGCTGATGATGGTGGACTTGCTGTACCAGATCTAAAACTATATTACAAAGCAGTGGTCATCAAAACCATTGGGTACTGGCTAAGAAATAGAGTAGTCGATCAGTGGAATAGGATAGAATCACAAGACAAACTAGGCAATAACTATAGCAATTTAGTCTTTGATAAACCCGAAGACCCCAGCTTCTGGGATAAGTGCTCACTATTTGACAAAAACTGCTGGGAAAATTGGAAAGTAGTGTGGAAGAAATTAGGGCTTGACCCACATCTAACACCACATACCAAGATAAAATCTAAATGGGTTCATGATCTGGATATAAAGAGTAATATTATAAGTAAATTAGGAGAACTTAAACATAGTTTACCTCTCAGACCTATGGAGATGGAATAAATTTATGTCCAAAAAAGAACTGGAACTCTTAATTGAAAACCAGATAGGTAACTTTGACTATATTAAGTTAAAAAGTTTTTGTACAAACAAAACCAATGCAGTCAAGATTAGGAGGGAAGCAATAAATTGGGAAATCATCTTTACATTTAAGAATTCTGATAAAGGTCTCAACTCTAAAATATATAAAGAACTGTTTCATATTTATAAGAATTCAAGCCATTCTCCAATTGATAAATGGTCAAAGATATGAACAGACAATTTTCAGAGGATGAAATTAAAACTATTTGTAGTCATATGAAAAGGTGCTCCAAATCACTATTGATCAGAGAAATGCAAATCAAGACAACCCTGAGGTACCACTACACACCAGTCAGATTGGCTAAAATGACGGGAAAAGTTAATGATGAATGTTGGAGGGGGTGTGGGAAGGCTGGGACACTGATGCATTGTTGGTGGAGCTGTGAATGGATCCAGCCATTCTGGAGAGCAATTTGGAGCTATGCTCAAAAAGTTATCAAACTGTGCATACCCTTTGACCCAGCAGCATTTCTATTGGGCTTAAATCCCAAAGAAATCATAAAGGAAGGAAAGGGTCCCACATGTGCAAGAATGTTTGTGGCAGCCCTTTTTGTAGTGGCTAGAAACTGGAAACTGAATAGATGCCCTTCAATTGGAGAATGGCTGAATAAATTATGGTATATGAATATTATGGAATATTATTGTTCTGTAAGAAATGACCAGCAGGACGATTTCAGAGAGGCCTGGAGAGACTTACATGAATTGATGCTGAGTGAAATGAGCAGAACCAGGAGATCATTATACACAGCAACAACAATATTACATGATGATCAATTCTGATGGACATGGCTCTCTTCAACAATGAAATGTTTAAAACCAGTTCCAATTGTTCAGTGAAGAAAGCCATCTGCACCCAGAGAGGGATACGAAATGTGGACCACAACATAACATTTTCATGCTCTCTAGTGATGCTTGTATTGTGTTTCCTTTCTCAGATTTTTTTTTCTTGTAGACAAGATTTTTCTTGCACAGCAAGATAAGTGGAAATATGCATACAAATATTCTATTTGTCAAGTATTTTAACATAATTAACATGTAGTGGATTCCTGCCATCTGGGGGAGGGGTAGAGGTTAGGGGGGAAAAATTTGTAACAGAAAGCTTTGTAAAGGTCAATATTGAAAAATTACCCATACATATGTTTTGCAAATAAAAAGCTTTAATAAAAAAAAAAATCCACTAGAGGCAGGTCCCATTATTATCCTTATTTTGCAGATGAGGAGACTGAGGCAAACAGGATGAATTGACTTGCCCAGGATCACTTGGCTACTAGGTATCTGAGATTGGATTTGAATTCAGATCTTCCTAGCTCCAAGATCAATGCACCATACTATATAGCTGCCTGTTATTGTTGCTAGCATGCCACAGAAGTAGACTTTAAAAAGAGAAAACTTAAAAAAAATTTTTTCTCAGTATCTTTAATATTTCATTTGTATGGGTATTTGACTATTTGGATAGTAAATGCTAATTCTAGGACAATGTGAACTGTTTTAAGAGTTTACAATCTTTGGAAACTGAGTGTGGTTCACAACATTGTATTTTCATTCTTTTTGTCGTTGCTTGCTTGCATTTTTTTTGCTTTTTTTTTACTGGTTTGCTTTGATTTTTCTTGGGTGGCATGATAATTGTATAAATATGTATGCATATATTGGATTTAACATATATTTCTACCATGTTTAACATATATTGGACTACTTTCCATCTGGGGGAGGGTGTGGGGGAAGTGGGCAGAAATTGGAACACAGGGTTTTGCAAGGGCTAATGCTGAAGAACTGTCCACGCATATGTTTTGAAAAATAAAAAGCTTTAATAAAAAGTAAAAACTTGCTATTCCTCATAAATATATAATAAAGTTATCATGTAAAAATTTTTTTTTGAAAAAGAGCATACAGTCTGATGGAGGTAGAGACAAGTAAGACTAAGACAAGGAAAGGAGACCTGAGCTAAGTGCCCATAAGTAAGCAGAGAAATTACTTATGGGATTCTAAGAAATTTCACAAGGGAGGGGGCATTGAAACCTTCTGTGAAGGAAAAAAAGGACTTGAATAGAGAGAGATGGGACTGGGCAGGGCATCAAGAGATATCTACTCCAGATAAGCCTAGACAGGAGATTGGGAGTAGATTGACTCAGAAGGAATGATGATTACTCTTAATGTGGGGCTACAATGGAAAGTATGTGAATAGAAGGAAGAGAAGATAAAACTTGAATATGGGCTTTTGATGGCCTTAAATGCCAGGGCCAAGAGATACTGCTTTATTCAGCAAGTAATAGGGAGTCACAGGAGATTTTAGAGGAGGAGAATGGTGTGATCATAGTGGTATATCAGGAATATTATGGCACCAGTTGTATTACTTTGAGAGGCACAAGCTTAGAGATAGGGAAACCAATTAGAAAAGCCATTTCTGAGCTAAGTAAGTTGAAATGAGAATCTGGTTTATGAGAAGCATAAGTAGGAAAGACATGGGAAAGATGTGAACTGGAAAATGAAAAGCAACTGACTGAATGTTAGGGAAAAAGAGAATAAAGAATCAATCAATTAATTAAAAAAAGATTTGTGCCAAGCACTTTGATAAGTTTTGATGCTACAAATACAAAAGTAAAGATAGAAATCCTTTTCCTCATGGAACTTTTATTTTAGGTGTTGAGTCAAGATGCAAAATAAAAATAATAGCATTTATATAGTGTATACTATATGCTAGGCACTGTCCTAAGCATTTTTACAAATAGTATTTTATTTGATTCTCACAACAATTCTGGGAGGTAGGTTTTTATATTATCCCCATTTTATAGTTAAGGAAACTGAGGTAGACAAAAGTTAAATGACTTGCCCAAGGCTACATAGCTAGTAGGTGTCTGAGGCTGAATTGGTACTCAGGTCTTCCTGACTTCATGTTCAATGCTATATCCACTGACTGATCTATTCTTCTCATAGTTGTGAGGATCAGATGAGATGATATGTATAAAATACTTAGCAAATCTTAAAACACTTTTAAATACTATAACTATAATAATGAATAAAGGGAGGAGGAGGAAGATTAGTACATTGTAAGGGATCCCTAGCTGTTTTATCCCTGGTTCAGAATCCTTGTTCTGTAATGGTTGTTTCACCATTGTAAACTAAAATGCAGACTAGTCATGGTCTGTCTTGTTTATGAAGATAATATCACAGGGGATGAAGGGATGAGAATCAGCTGTTTGTGAACTTGCAAAGGAAGTCAGCATCTGCTTGCCATACACATATATACACACATCTTGAAATAATTCTCAGATGCTCATTAAATCCAGTGTGCTTTACTGTGAGACTGATGGAATTTTCAAAAAGGTAATTTATTGATAAGAATCTGAAAAATGAAAATCAGAGTGTTTATAGGAACATTGATGGCTCTATAGTATATACACAGTGAATTTAAGACCATGCATCCTCTGATTGAATGCCTCTACTAATTTCATACAGGGTAGCATGAGAAGGTCCCCAAATGATTATTTTCTTCATTATTTTTTAAATTAAACTGGCCAGTGGTTTACATGTTTTATTAGTTTTTTTTTACCCCTGTAAAACCAGCTCCTAGTTTTATTTGACATTTCAATTCTTTTAAACTTTCAACTTTATCAATCACTACTTTGATTTTTCAATATTTCTATTTTGGTGTTTAATAGGAGATTTAAAATTTGTTCTTTCCTATTTTTTTGTTATTGACATGTGCCCAATTCATTAATCTGTTCTTTCTCTCTTATTGATGTAGATGTTTAGAGCTATAAATTTTCTCCTAAGTATTATTTTGGCTGCATCCCATAGAATTTGGCATTTTGTTTCATTATTGCCATTATTTTTAATGAGATTATTGATTGTTTCTATGATTTGGTTTTTGACCTACAAATTCTTTAGATTATGTTTTTTGGTTTCCAATTAATTTTCAATCTATGTTTCCAAAGCACTTTACTGAATGTAATTTTTTTTTTGCATTAAGATCCAAAAAGGATGCATTTAATATTTGTGCCTTTTCTTGAAAGGTTTTTATGCCTTAATGCATGATACATTTTTGGGAAAGTATCATATACAGTTCTTTTCAATTCCCATTCAATAGTTTCCAAAGGTCTATAATATCTAACTTTTCAAAAATTATATTCGTCTTTTTAAGTTTTTCTTACTTATAAAATGGTTAGATTTGTCCAAGTCTGAGAGAGGTAAATTGAAGTTCCTCATGAGTATAATTTTACTATTTCTTGTAATTTATTTAACTTTTGCTTCAAGAATCTGGATATGAAGCCCTTTGGTGAATATATGTTCAATACTGATATTACTTCATTTTCTGTGATATATTTTAGCAAAATGTCTATTCTTTGCTTTTGCTTTTCTGAGATCATCATCACTACCCCTGTCTTTTTTACTTCCACCAAAAGATAATTTATTTTGGTCCAACACTTTATTTTACCTCTGTATGGGCCTTTCTATTTCAAATGTGTCTCTTCTAAGCAACATATTTTGGATTCTGGTTTTTAATTCACTCTCCTATTCACTTCTATTTTATGGGTGAGTTTATCTTATTCACATTCATAGTTATGATTATGAACTATGTATTTCCTATCATTCAATTCTTTTCTATTTATTCTTCTCTTTATTTTATCCTGTCCTCTCCTCAAAAATCAATTTAACTTCTGATCAGTGCCTACATTAATCTATTCTTCCTCTTATCACCACTCCCTTTTCTTTTAGCCCCTTCTCTTCCTCCTTCCCTGTTGGGTAAGATGCATTTCTATACTTAACTCTCATATTTTCTTTCACTGCTCTCATTTCATTTCCAATTTTTTCTCTGAAGTTCTTTTTGGATTAAAATATTTTTGCTCTTTTTTAATCTCTTTATTTTAACTTCTCCTAGATATTCTTGTTGGGCTTGTGTCTAATCTTCACTTTTCTTTCTTTGAGGTTTTGCTTGTAAATATTTTTAAGTTGACATTTTCTGAGTTTGTGTCTTGAATTTCTCTATCACCATAGAATTTTTTAAAGATCAGATTCTTTTATGATTTGTTTGTTTGTTGTTGGTATTAATATTTCTATTTTATTTCTTGAATTTGGTCTTTATGCTTATAATTGGACTCTGCTCTCCTCTAGGGAATGGCTGATCTGAGCTTCTGCAGTTTGATCTGGGGGCCCTTAGGCTTTTAGAGCTTCTAAGGGTAGTGTAGTATGGAGAGACAACTGGGTGCTGCATTCCTGCTCTTTACTGTGGTCCTTACCTAGGTAGTGTCCCTACTCCCTCTTATTATGGCTACTCCCCTCCACCCTGAAATTGTGATCCATATAAGATATAGAACTGTCAAATGGCATGGGTCCTATGTCCAGTGTCCCTTAGAATCTCTTTCT
>JAJPUD010001351.1:49270-122723 GCA_023553655.1 Myrmecobius fasciatus
TGTGCAGCTGCCTTAAAATCTCTGTGAATTGGACATGCTAGGTACTCCTACTGCTACTTCAGCTGCCATCTCTGAGGCCCACAACTTGTGCTGCTTCCTTGCAATTTATGCCATACTCAGGCCAGCTTCCATCCCAATATCTGCAGTCTTCTCTATCTGCCTAAGTTGCTTTGTATTGAAACAGTGACTCACTGATTTTTTTGTTGACTTTCCTGCACAGAATTTGATTTGATGGTTTTGGGGCAAATTTGGTAGTTGTGACCATTCTACCATCTTGTTTCCAGCTTTACAACTAATTGTGAGACTAACTAGAAAAGTTGTTCTGGGCCCTGTGCTGTGGATACCAGCTCTGAAACTTCATGTTCTTTAAGCTTTTTACACTCACTAAGAAAAGTGTTTGGAAATGATTGGAGGTAGGGATACTGACTTAATTCTCAAGGGAGCAACCTTTCTATAGTGATGCTTAATCCAATTTTTTCTCTGTGTGGGAAGACGGAAATGATAATTGTCTTCTTACATTATGGATTCGGTCATAACTATTCCATATCTGGTATGCAATCCCTTTTTCTTCAAGTTTGAAGATAGGAGAAGTTAGTAGCAAGTAGCTATTCAGGCATATTTATGGTCATGGGACCCAGTCTCTACTTTCAAAGTGCCTACATTCTTTTAGGAACACACAATGTGTAGGCAGATAAATATACACAATGCATCTTCAAAAGAAATGCAAATTTTTCTATCAGAGGGGAAGGTACTGACACCTGATTGATAGGGGTGGGTGGGATAGGGGTCAGAAAAGATCTCAAAAGAATTAAGAGATTACTTTACAAGGTACATGAGAGATACCAAAAAAATGTAAAATGTAATATATGTCAGCATTAACTCTCCAAAGATTATTGTGAAAGCAATCACTTGGAAGGAAACCAGCATTTATTAAGCACCTACCATATTCCAGGCATTATCCTAAGCACTTTACAAACATTATCTTATTTGATCCTCATAACAATTCTAGAAGGTAGGTGCTGTTATTAACCCCCTTATTTTATAGTTGAGGAAATTGAGGCATCCAAAGATTAAGTGACTTATCCTGAGTCACACAGCTAATAAGTATCTGACACAGGATTTGAACTCAGGTCTTCCTGACTCACTGCTCCATCCACCCACACCACCTGATTGCCACTGTCATATTTCTGAGAATAATCTATCTACATGTGCATCAAGAGGATTTTGATGAAAATATGAGAAAACCTTTGTTAAGGATTTTAGAGCAGACCACATTTTGTAGTCATGTAATTAACTATAAAGGTCAGGGAGGCTGAAAACCCAACTTTATTTATATTTTATTGATTATAACAATGGCAAATGCTTTGGTAGCACTCTCCTGAATCTCTCACTCTGATACAAAAAATAAACCTTGAATTTACAATTTCAGTGTCATTGGTACCACCCCACATTACATTTATTCAGAGGGATGGATATTGGTATATAAAAGCAAATTTATAGAAGGAAAATTAAAGATAAAGAAATTAGGTGGGTAGAAAAAGGGCAAAAAAGACAAATAAAGGTGTGGATGTTTATCAACTATAGTGTCACAGAATTACCAAATGTGAGAACTGGAAATAAGTTCAACAAATCCTCAGTTCTACTCATAATAAAAAGAATCTCAATTATAACATATCTAGCAAGAGTTCATTTAGGTTCTATTTAAAATCCTTCAGTGAGGGAAGATTGCCTGCTACAAAGCCTGGCTTATAGTAGGGACTTAATAAATGCTTGTTTTCTATTGATTGATACTGCCCATTGCACTTGGGGACAGCTTTAATTGTTAGGAAGCTCTCCAGTCAAAATTGGTCTCTCATACATTATTTCTAGTTCTTCCCTTTGGAACCAAACAGAGCAGAGGATATCCCTTCTCCCATGAGGACCCTTCAATACTTGAACACAGCTCTCTTGTGCCCCTGAGTCTTTTCCTTTCCATGCTAATCATACTCAGGTTCCTTCATTGATCTTCATATGACATGGTCTCGAGATCCTTTGCCAATCCAGTTGTCCTCCTGAATTTTATGTCCTTCTTAAATGATGATGCCCAGAACTGAATACACAAGACTCTAGATGATGTCTCATGAGAGCAGATATCAGAGGACAATGAAGAGCTATGCTGTAGGGGCAATGTTTCTAATAACAGCCTATGCACAAACAATAGCATGAAAGATTGCAAGGAAAAATGTAATTAGAAAAGAAGGTTGGTCCTCAATGTAGTAATTAATTAGCTGGAATACTCCACTGGTAACCAAATCTAATAATACTAACATTCATATCAGGTTTTAAGGGTGGCAAAGCACTTTTAAAAAATTGCCTCATTTTATCCTTACAACAGTCTTATGAAGTATTTGCTATTTTACAGATGAAAAGACTTGTGCAGATGACAATTATATGATTTATTCAGAGTTGCAAAGCTAATAAATGTCTGAGACAGGATTTGAATTCAGGTCATGCTGAATTCAATTCCAGGTCTCTCTCCACTGAGTCACCTTATTCAGTTGATCTTCTGTGAAGGAGCTATGGAAAACTATGGTAAGAATCACATACAATAAAAAAGGGTGAATAGTTGATGACCTGTATTGATGGAAAAAGTGTCCACCCTGATGAAATCATAGCTACATCAGAATAGACTGGAGTGGGGAAAGTAAAGTCATTATGGAAATTTTTACTTGGAAGGAAATCCTCTCTTAAAAATTCTGGTTTCTGAAGAATTGCATTTGACTGATAAAATAAAGACCTGTTGATAAATTGCAAAAATATATTTTGGCTAAATTTTCTCAACAAGTATATACTAGAACTGGAAAAGAATAGCCACAGAGACTAGAGGGTAAACAATTTTATTAAACCTGTAGTTAGCTTGGTTTGGGCTAGATTTCATCCACCCACACATATACACGAACATAGCTTCTACAATGAGATCCCTCTCTGTATGTGTATGGGGCAGGGAGGAATCAGGAGAAAAAGAGAACACAAATTTCATTGAACTTTTCTTTCTAGATTTCTTTTAGTCCAAAATGCTCATCATTGAGTGTTTTGAGAAACTATTTTGAAATGATTTTGGATTGGGGTATTTTTCCTAAGACAGATGTGAATCTGTTTCTTCTGGCACAAAACAAGTCCTCATATAGAGGCCCCAAACTGGGCCCCCTTCCAGTGGTAAACATCAAAGTTTCTCTGTCCACTTCATTTTCAAACCATCAGTTCTGTTTGTTGTTCTTAGTGTTTATAAAACAAATGATTTTAGGTAAAAGGGAAAATGTTGGTGAATTTTAGGTAAAAGGCAAATATTGATGGGATATGGGGTTGGAGAGAATTGCATCCACAGAAATTAATCACTGTGTCATTGTTGAGAGCAATTGTTTCTTTTGATTCCCATTTAATGAAATAAAAATCAAAGAGTTAAATAATTTTGCAACATTTGAAAGATTCTTCAAATTCCTCTAATTTTAAGTGGAGGAAATATAGATCCAGGGGAAAAAAAATTAAAAATACCTTGCCAGAGGTCACTTCAGTGGCAAAAGGCAGAGGAAAGATTTTACCCCAGGTCATTTGCCTCCAAACATAGTGTTCTCACCATCATTCCATATGGGTTTTTTTTGTTTGTTTTTTTTGTTTTTTTAAATTAAAGCCTTTTATTTTCAAAACATATGCATGGTTAATTCTTTAACATTAACCCTTCCAAAACTTTATGTTCCAATTTCTCCCTCCCTTCCCCCACACCCTCCCCTAGATAGCAAATACTACAATATATGTTAAACATGGTAGAAATATATGTTAAAACCAATATATGCATACATATTTATACAATTATCTTGCTGCCCAAGAAAAATCAAATCAATCCACAAAAAAAAATGTGAAAGAAAATAAAATTTTTTATAAAAATAAAAACAACAACAAAAAGAATGAAAAGGCTATATTGTGAACCATACTAAGTTCCCACAGTCCTCTCTCTGGATGTAGATGTCTCTCTTCATCACAAGATCATTGCATTTCATATGATTTATATTCAGAGGGGATATATATTAATATTTAAAAAATAAGGTTGTATTGATGTTTTCTATTTCTTGCATCATCATAGTTATTCCAAATATTCTTCTCTCTCCCCTTCCCCCAAAAATCCATTTTGCTTTTTCCTTAAAAAATTCATTATAAAGAAAAACTATTTGGAGATAGAGGAAGGAACACATTAAGAAATGTAAGAGATACAAAAATAAAAGATGCCAATAGCAAATTGATTTTTAAAATGTAAATTCATTGCTAAAAAGGAAATTATAAAAGGAAAAATAAAGAAATGATTCCTGAGTGAAGTCCCTCTACCCAGAGCACTAGTATAGTATCTGATGGGCCCTATAATAATAATAAACATTTATTGAACTAAATTGAATTAAATATAAGTGATTGAGACCTTTCATGTATTGCTATAGGGACAATATGGTGTGGTGGAAAAAGTGCTGGTTCTAGGGTAAAAGAACCAGAGTTTAAATTGTCCTTTTAATGCTTACTACATGTATCACCATGATCAAGTCATTTGATATCCTTGGACTATGATATTGGAGAAGTTGATTGAAACAGATTTCTTCTGAGGTCTCTTCTAGCTCTAGATACTATTTTATACCACAGTTATGATATAGAACTATTGCATTTAGGTCTTTCTATTTGGGGGGTTGCTTTGGAGGATATAGCTGGTAAATTATAAATTGAATAGTGCAGGGCTATAAAAAGATTATATAAAGACCACTAAGGTCACATGTGACATAAAAGTAGCATTTTTTTAAATTTTAAGTTACTAGTTAGAGAACTGTGGGAACCCTCTGAGTCATTAGAAGCCAAAGAACAGGTAGTTACACTGGATAGAGCACTGGCTCTGAAAACAGGAGGACCTGAGTTCAAAAATGGTCTCAGACACTTATTAGCTGTGTTATCCTGTACAAATCACTTAACTCCAGTTGCCAGAAGAAGATTTAAAAGGAAGGAGCTACAGAAGAAGCAGGATAGGAAACAACCAGATGAATAGAGAATCATTAGAGGAAGCTGACAACAGGAGGAGTTGAAGACAGGAAATCTAGGAGGTTACAAAATAAATACCTTACAGAGTGCAGAAGCTGAGAAAAGTTGATCAAGTTGATAGGCAGGCTCTGTAGTTTTTCGAGAAACTGTGCTGATTGGAAAAGATATTTCTTGGCTGCGAACTGTTTGGTGGGGAGAAAGGCAGAATTGCCCTTTAGCCGTATCTGTAGTCTGTTATTTTTGTTTGTTTTTGTTTTTGTTTTTATTGCACATTATGATTTGAGATAGAGAAATAGAGGGGAAAAGATAGTTTTACATGTTTTGCTATAATAAGAAATGTGACTTGGGAGTATCCAGCCTCAGACTAAATTAAATTCCCATCATTTAAGTCACTTTGTTTTTATTGATCTTAGTGTTTCTGCATTTGTAAAATGAGACAGTTGAGTTATATGGTTTTAGTAGTCCTTTTTTGTTCTAGATAAACAATCTTATTGCCCAATAAAGCATGAGGCTATAGTCCCATGACTGTACCCTTGTAATTTCACAGATCTTGGTCTGCCACTGCTAGTTACCTAACTCTGTCCTATGCCAACATACCATTGATGATCTGCACAAATATCAGGCGGCCATGAGAAAAAAACTAGGCTTGAGAAATTTGCCTTTAGCTGGGACACTAATACATTGTTGGTGGAACTGTGAACAGATCCAACTATTCTGGAGAGCAATTTGGAACTATGATCAAAAAATTATCAAACTGTGCATACCCTTTGAGCCAGCAGTGTTTCTATTGGGCTTATATCCCAAAGAGATCTTCGAGGAGGGAAAGGGACCCACATGTGCAAGAATGTTTGTGGCAGCCCTTTTTGTAGTGGCTAGAAACTGGAAACTGAAGGGATGCCCATCAATTGGAGAGTGGCTGAATAAATTATGGTATATGAATGTTATGGAATATTATTGCTCTGTAAGAAACGACCAGCAGGACGATTTCAGAGAGGCCTGGAGAGACTTTCATGAACTGATACTGAGTGAAACGAGCAGAATCAGGAGATCATTATACACAGCAACAACAATATTACATGATGATCAACTCTGAAGGACATGGTTCTCTTCAACAATGAAATGTTTCAAACCAGTTCCAATTGTTCAGTGAAGAAAGCCATATGCACCCAGAGAGAGGTATATGAAATGTGGACCACAATATAACATTCTCATGCTCTCTATTGATGTTTGCTTGCATTGTGTTTCCTTTTTCTGATTTTTTTTTCTTGTAGATATGATTTTTCTTGCACAACAACTTGTCAAGTATTTTAACATTATTAACATGTAGTGGACTTCCTGCCATCTAGGGGAAGGGAGGGGACTGGGGGGCAAAATTTGTAATGGAAAGCTTTGTAAAGATCAATGCTGAGGAACTACCCATACATATGTTATACAAATAAAAAGCTTTAATAAAAACAAACAAAACAAAAAAAAAAAAAAAAGAAATTTGCCTTTGAGTTTAGATGTGGTTCTTTGGCAAATCATAGAATGTCTTTGAGACTGATTTGATTCATCTGTAACATGGATATACTAGTACTACTCATATTTCCAGGATTCAATGAGGTAATTTATACCAAGTGGCAACTAAAGAAGAACTATTATTACATTACACTAAAATGGAACTATCATTTTTTTATTTCAAGTAGGCATTAACCAAAAGCAAAGAATCTTCTCTCCTGAGGCTGCACAGGGGACCCATACATGCCAGAAATAATAGTCATACTAGGAGGTTAAATTTGAGCAAAACCAAAAGTAAATGATGAGATCCTGGGTAGCTAGGTGGGGTTGGCAGAGGAAACCTGAAACACTGATAAGATTGTAATGCTCTCTGAGGCAAACAGGAAGGACACTAATGTGATCAGCTTAGCCTTACAATTCCACTCTAATGGAGGTCTTTGGAAGCCTTATCTTACTCAGTCAGAAAGTGGAGTTGTGATGCTAAATTCCCAGGGTTAAATTTCTCCTACAAATCTGCCCATTCCCTATACCATTTTTGCTAAAATCTCTTTTTAGCCCACAAATGATCTGCCTCATGGTGTCTTTCTTCTCACACCCCAAAGTTAACTATTTTAGGGTGCTAAATTCCTTTTAGCATTAATTTACCAATAGATGGTACAATCTCCTTCTCTTTCCTAACCCCTTTTGGAATTAGTCTGCTAAACTCCCCTATAAATTTAGCCTGCCAGCTAATGGCATATTTCTACCTCATGCCATATTTCCCCTCTCTTGGTTAATTGTGAGTTCTACTGGGGAACTTGTTCTTTCCATTTTTAATTGTTAAAACCTCTTTCCTTGCTAACTAAAATCTTTCACCAATTCTATTCCATATTTATTACTCTTGGTGTCCATTTTATCTCTTCATTTTGTTCATAACCTCTTCTTATAAATAAAGATACTTTTGACAAAGAGAATGCCATTGTGAATTCTTCATATGTGCCTTGTGCCTTGCATCTTGTATTTTGAACTAGGAATTGCTACAACAACCCCATCAGTAAATATGAATGAAGTATGCATTATTTTTTCCTTTCATCCCCACCTTACACACCTTTTCCTTGAAATTAAATTTTCCATAAAACTGTATATTTTAAGTCAAATGTGTATGTGCATATGCATGTGGATTCAAAACATTTAATTGAAATAAAACTTTTTAAAAAAAACTGGTCTTTCATATCCCCATAATGCTGCTATTTCAACCGTATCCATTGATCTTTCCCCAGCTATCTGTGACTTCGGTTTGACCTCAGATTAAACATTCTATAGAAGTCTACTGAAACTTGCCCCTTTCCAGAGGTGCTCTCTTGAAAGATAACTTCTTAGTAACTCTATCATAGAACCTGAAGTGGGAAAGACTTCAAGTCTTCTATTCTAATTTTCTTATTTTATTAGTGAGGAAACAGACTGAGGTACAAAAGAGACTTGACCAAATCTACACAATTCAGATGGAATTCACCTAGGTGGTACAGTAGATAGAGCATTAACCCTGGAATCAAAAGGATTTGAATTCAAATCAAGCTTCAACCATACACATTGATCTTTTCCCAGCTACCTTTGATTTCAGGTTAATCTTAATTTAAACATTCAGTGGAAATGTAATAAAATTTGTCCATCTTCAGAGGTGCTGGTGGAAAAGACTTCAAGTCTTCTAATCTTTTCATTTTATAAGTGAGAAAACTAAGATCTAGAGTACAGAAGGGACTTGGCCAAATTCACACAATTAATAAATAGCACAGAAGGTATTCATCTAAGTAGTATAGTAGAAGGAAAGCAGGAAAGGAGGGAGGAAGAGAGGAAGGAAAAAAGGAAGTTTAAAAGTAAAGAAAGCTATGCCCAAAGAGCTATAAAACTGGGCATACCTTTGACCCAGCAGTACCACTGTGGGATCTATATCCCAAGAAAATCATAAAAAAAGGAAGAGGATATACATGTGCAAAAATGTTTGTAGCAGCTCTTTTTGTGGTAGCAAAGAATTGAAAAATGAATAAATGGCCATCAATTGGGGGATGGTTGGATAAATAGTGGTATATGAAGGTAATGGAATATTATTGTAGTATAAAAGATGATGAGCAAGCTAATTTTAGAAAGGCCTGGGAAAATGTATATGAATTGATGCTAAGCAAAACAAGCAGAATCAGGAATACATTGCACACAGTAACAGCAAGATTGTGTGAGGATCAACTATGAAAGACCTAGTTCTTCTCAGTGCTTCAATGATCCAAGGCAATTCCAATAAATTTTGGATAGAAAATGCCATCTGCGACCAGAAAATGAACCATGGAGATGGAATGTAAATCAGCATATGCTATGTTAACTTCTTTTTTCTGTTTTTTTTTTTTCTCTCTCCCTTTTGTTCTGGTTTTTCTCTCCCAACATGATTCATAAAGAAATGTGCATTTTAAAAAGTTAATCTGCATATATAATCAGGAAAAAAAAGAAAACAATTAAAAGGAAGGAAAGAAAAGGAAAGAAGGAAGAAAGGAAGAACTTTTTAAGGCCTTACTACCTAATTGCTTTGTGCTATACACTGGAGATAGAAAGATAATATCTGGCCTTTAGGAGCTTACATTCTAACACAGGAAGAGAATGCATGAAAGAGCTGGAAAAGGAGGTGGTAAAGGGATCTAATATAAAGGAATTGTTTTGAAATATGGAAGCCAGGAACATGTGTAGAAAGGGAATGAAGGCCAGCCTGGGCCCTTCCAAAAAAAAACAGAGGCTCCAAAAGGAACTCCTAAATGGAATAAAGGGATAGGTCTTATATTAGGTGATTGAGAAAGCCAAAGGATTGTTCTGGGCAAGGGCATCCCATATGTTGAGAAAATTCCAGAATAAGACAGATCTCCAGAAGT
This sequence comes from Myrmecobius fasciatus, assembly GCA_023553655.1. Lineage (NCBI taxonomy): Eukaryota > Metazoa > Chordata > Mammalia > Dasyuromorphia > Myrmecobiidae > Myrmecobius > Myrmecobius fasciatus. The sequence continues at coordinate 58,702 of JAJPUD010001351.1, forward strand.
CAAGAATAGGTCTTAGAGAGAATATTAAATAGATCACTTGACTTATTTAATGCCCTGTGAATCTGAGTTTTCTCATTTATATGATGTGTATGCCAAAATCCACAGTACTTCAAAGAGTTACTGTGAGAATCAAACATTATATACATATGATTGGTTATAATGTAGAAGAAAATGATAGTGATTCATCATGGTGATGATCTGTTTATCCTCTCCAAAAATCAATTAACTTTATTTTGGGGTTTTGTTTGGAAGTAGAAGAAAGAGGAGAGAGCAGACCACTGATTTCACCCGAAAAAGAAATTACTAATGAACAAAGTCCCTCTGCCAATTCAAGTTATAACCTTTTATGAAATTTAGTCTTAGAGAGATTAAATGATTTACCTATGGTCATATAGTCAGTGTTTATCAGAAGCAGGACTCACCACCTATGTTTTTACAATTTCAAGACCAGTTCTTTATACACTGTACATATAAATCTATTTTTCCTTTACAGAATTTGTAAGGGAATGCAAAAGAATGACTGGTTAAGATGTAAGCAGAATTCTTAACATGTCTACTTTAAAAGAGATCTTAGTTTTTCCATTTGGGAGCATGTTCCATTTGTAAACTCATCATTAACTATGACATAATTTTCTGTTATTTAAATTCCTTATGGTATAGTCCACTTGCAATCTATGGAAAGATGTTTTACTGTCTAAGACATACAGATTCCTTGACATATTGGTGTAATTGGCAATGTAGGAATATTTTGGTTTTCTTTTCTTCCTGTTAATTTGAGAAATCCAGTAAAACTAAGAGTTTTCTCCAGCCTCTTTTCCCTCTCTCATCATAATATTACAGCACTGAACAAAGAATAAGGAACTCTTTGGTAAGTAAATAGAATAGAATCATCCATCTTACCAAAGAGTTCCTTTCTCTTATATTCTAAAATGGATGTGGCCCTTAGTTCTCAAATGGCCATGGCATTGGAAATATTACAAAGTTGACTTGATCAAGCTGAAGTGGCTTCTAATGTATTCTCAAGGATAATGCTATTTCTTAAGCAAGGACATAATTGAGTTTAGAGAGGCTCACCATGAAATTGACTACAGGCAGAATATGTTTTTGTCTATGACACTCAAAAACTGACTACCAAATTATAGAGGAATTGCAATTTGACAAAATCACTCATCTTTTGCATTTTGAAGTAATTACATTGATTATTAAACTGTTGAACCAAAGAATAGATTAAGTAAACACCAAAAACCATAATATCATGTAGGAAAAGTAAAGAAGGGACTTATCTAATAGGTTTTTATTTTAATCAAATCACATTGTCTGAAACAGTTGATATCAGAAAATCACTTTTTTTCCTTGTATTTAGAAATCTGGAAAAATCCCAGGGACATCTTCATTCCATAGGGAAATATCAAGTTCAATCCTGCTGGCTATGGAAATTATTGAATTCTCTTTGGGTGAGAATTTGTACTTTTCACAGGTGACATCTAGAGTCCTTGGTGTGATACTAGAATTCTCCAAGTTTGATCATGCTTAATTCAGTCAAAAGTTAAGCAACCCATAAGCATTTATTAAGTGTCTACTATATGCCAGAGATTGTTCTGGGCATTGGAAATAAAGAGACAAAGCTGAGAAAGTTTCCATCCTCAAGGAAGTTATGTTATGCTGAAAAGATATAGCTTGTTCAATAGAACTAGGATATGCAAAAATAAAAGAAATATAGTGTCTAGGAGGGGAAGGGAGAAATAATAACTGGGAAATCAAGAAAGGCTTCATGTAGGAAGTGTTAAATGAACTGAGCATTGAAGGGAAATGGGGATTCTGAAAGGTATAGATGAGAAGGGGGATTATTCCAGAAAATGAGACAATTCTTTGTTGCATAGAGCCATGTCCATCAGAATTGATCATCATGTAATATTGTTGTTGCTGTGTATAATGATTTCCTGGTTCTTCTCGTTTCACTCAGCATCAGTTCATGCAAGTCTCTCCAGGACTCTCTGAAATCATCCTGCTGGTCATTTCTTACAGAACAATAATATTCCATAACATTCATATACCATAATTTATTCAGCCACTCTCCAATTGATGGGCATCCATTCAGTTTCCAGTTTCTAGTCACTACAAAAAAGGCTGCCACAAACATTCTTGCACATGTGGGTCCCTTTCCCTCCTCTAATATCTCTTTGGGATATAAGCCCAATAGAAACACTGCTGAGTCAAAGGGTATGCACAGTTTGATAACTTTTTTTTTTTTTTTGCTTTTTTGCTGAGGCAGTTGGGGTTAAGTGACTTGCCCAGGGTCACACAGCTAGGAAGTGTCTGAGACCAGATTTGAACTCAGGTCCTCCTGACTTCAGGGCTGGTGCTCTAACCACTGCTCCACCTAGCTGCCCCAGTTTGATAACTTTTTGAGCATAGCTCCAAATTGCTCTCCAGAATGGTTGGATCCGTTCACAGTTCCACCAAGAATGTATTAGTGTCCCAGCTTTCCCACATCCCCTCCAACATTCGTCATTATCTTTTCCTGTCATTTTAGCCAATCTGACAGGTGTGTAGTGGTACTTCAGTTGTCTTAATCTGCATTTCTCTGATCAATAGTGATTTGGAGCACCTTTTCATATGACTAGAAATAGTTTTAATTTCATCATCAAAATTGTCTGTTCGTATCCCGTGACCATTTTTTTATCTATTGAAGAGAGGCTTGAATTCTTATAAATATGAGACAATTCTCTATATATTTTAGAAAAGAGGCCTTTATCCAAATTGGGATTTTTTTTCTATCTCCTAATTGACATCATCTCCAATCAAAGGGGCAAGAGTAAGGTGATATAGAAAGAAAATCTTCTGTTTAGGTGAAGAGCAGTCTCAACATGTAGACTAATGGTAATATTCTGAGTGCCCAATTTCCAGAATTTCAGCATCCTGGAGATGGAGAGACCTCAGAGGCATCTAGTCAATTCCCAGTTGGCTGGGAATTCAGAACCACTCTGATTCAAAGCAAGAAACACTGTATTGTCAACCACATGTAGGAAGATTGGCATTGTGCATTTGAGGTCACTGCCTAAAGCAAAAAGTAATTAAAATTATTTTTAACTAAAATCTCCTAGAGGAAATGATGGATTTTAGAGATAAGGTAGGAGTTTCTTGGGTACCAGGCTGAGTGCCACACAGCCTACAATTGCTGTACAAAAGCACTTACATTCCAGATTGTTCTTTAATTCTGAAATCTCTCCTTATAGTTAAGGAGGGCAATCAATGGCAGGATATCAGCCTAATGAACATCTAGCATTCAGATTACCAAAAGCAGAATCCAGTAACAAAAGGATTCTTATAATTACTTATATTTCTATGGGACTTTACTACTTTCACAGAGCTATCTAAAATAGTCTATTCTGTCCTAACAACAAGTATTATCATTTCCATTTTTATAGAGAAGGCAACTGAGGTTTAGAGAGGGACAAGGGACAGTGACTTTTTCTAAATAAAATAGCTAGTACATAGTAGAACCAGGAGTCACTTCACCATCCTTAGCTTTTATATAAAAGGAAAATTCCTCTTTTTCTTTTTTTGCCACCACCAGCCCTTTTATTTTAAAGATGGTCCATATTGGATTAGCACTGTTATTTGTATAGCTTTTCCTGGGGGTATTATGGAATCAGGTTTCCCATTTCTCTTGTTCATATCACTATGTTAGCACCCTGAAGAGGCAGGGCAGCTGGGCTATTGAGGCAGCCGAGAAGAAGTTCCTAGCAGGACATCAGTCAGCCTTCTATCCAAGAATTGCCTATATGTAGCACATGGAAGCTAGAATAAATTGGGCTTTTATGCTAGTGAATACGTAACTGTTTCATGTCATTATAATTGTAGAGATAGTTGAAGCAGTCATATAGGAATCATGGAAAGCATACAGAAACAGGGTTGTTGTGGTCTGGGAGTCCTGAGTATGTGTATATGTGTGTAACATCTTGGTCTCTGTGCACCATGTGTCTTCTGCCATATCTCTCCTAAAAGATAACAGACAGACTTGCACAAAATACTCTGGATCTGGTCTGACCAGGACAGTGGGCAGGATAATTATCACTTCCCTAGTCCCGGTCATTAGACCTCTCTTAATGTCATCTAACAAGATATTATTTCCATCAGTTGCCATGTCACATTATTGACTCATATTGAGTTTGGAAGCCACTTAAATCTCTGGATCTCTTTTTCACAAGAAGTGTAGTTTAACCACATCTTCTCCATCCTGGAATTTTTTTTTTATCCAAATGCTGAATTTTCTACATATCGATAATAAATTTTATCTTATTACATTCAGTCTAACATTCCAGCCTATTAAAACCAGCTGCAATCCTGACTATCATATATTAGCTGTCCAGCTTCAGACCAACTGCACATCTAATAAACTTGTTAATTATGCTTTTATTCAAGGCATTGATAAAATATTAATGAGAAAAAAAAGAAAAGATTGAATTACTTAAAAGAAAGCTAAAGGAATTAATAAATTAGGTTGAATGTCAAAATTAGGGAAAGGATTGACAAGTGGAAGGAGGATTTGGTGGTGGATGGGCAAAGCCTCCGGGAATAGGGTTGCAACAGGATAAATGATGCAAAACTAGCCATAAGGACAAAGCATTTAATTAAAATTGGAAAAGGAACAAAAGAAGTATTCAGTGAAGAAAAATAAATGCTGGAGACAGAAATGGAGGAAAAAGTGAATGTAACTTTCATGACTTTAAATGTGATTTGTCTTAACAGTTCAATAAAATGAAAGCATGGAATGGATTGGATAAGATAACAAATTCCACAATCTATAGCTTAAAAGAAATTTATCCCATAAAAATCAAACCATATATAAAATTAAAAAGAGAGAAGGGAGCAAAATGTGCTTTATATCAAGTGAATAAAACAATAACACACAAACTGCAATTAGGACATCCTTCAAAACAAACATAAAATACTCACACATGTATATGTGTACATTTGTACATATATATGAAAAGATACAGAAAGAGAGAGAGGAGAACCAAGAGATTATGTTTAAAAGAAGAGTTTTTGATCTCTTCTGTGTAATGGATTTATTTGACAGCTCAGTAATTCCAATTAATCATATTAAACAATTACCTATTCTATCTTATTTATCTCCTATCTACAAGACAAGCATTAATCTAGTGGACCAGAAAAAAATTGTATCCAATACCTCTGATAAAGGTTTGTTATTCAACATTCAGGGACAATTAATAGAGCAAAGTCATTCTCAAATCTAGAAGGGGTCAAAGATATGATCAAACCATTTTTGGAGAATTGCAAAGAAATAACAGCCATATGAAAGAATGCTCCAAACCTATAATAATCAGATTAATGCAAATCAAAATAGCCCTGAGATTTCACCTCATGTCCAATAAATTGACAAGGGTGAACAAAACAGAAATACTAACAGAGGGATTGTGGAAAGAGAGGCACTCTAATACAAGGGTCCTTAACCTTGGGTCCATGAATTTTATTTTATATATTTGTATGTATGTGTTCTTGTGTGTGTGTGTGTGTGTGTTTATGCAGGGGAGAGAACAAGGATGGGAGGCAGGAAAGAGAGCACAAAGTAGGAAAAGAGAAGAAAGAGAGGCATGGAGAGCAGGGAGAGATAATTTAGAATAATTGGTTTCCTTGTAATCCTGTATTTTATTTTAAAACATTTTTATTATGAGAAGGGATCAACAGGTTCATTAGACTATCAAAGAGGTCTATCCCCAAATGTTTTATTTTTTTATTTTTATTTTATTTATTTATTTGTTTGTTTGTTTATTTATTTATTTGTTTGTTTATTTATTTATTTATTGCTGAGGCAATTGGGATTAAGTGACTTGCCCAGGGTCACACAGCTAGGAAGTGTTAACTGTCTGAGACTAGATTTGAACTCAGGTCCTCCTGACTTCAGGGCTGGTGCTCTATCCATTGTGCTACCTAGCAGCCCCAACCCCCAAATGTTTAGACCTCCTCTGACTTAATGCCTTGTTGGTGAAACTCTGATTGGTACAGCCATTCTGGAATTATACAAGTAAAGAGACTAAAATGTTCATGTCCTGTGTCTAGAGGTTCTATCATCAGGCATTTAGTCTAAGAAGGTCTGTGATAAAAAGAGACTCTGTGTATATCATTGTAAGTACTTTACTAGTCTTGTAATAGTAAAGAACTAGAAAAAAAGGTAGATGTTTTTCAGCTGGAAAACTGGTGGATAAATTTTTTAGTATATGAATACAGTGAAATATTACTTATGCTGTAAGAAATAATGAGCATAATGAATATAGAAAGGCATAGACAGACTTAACTGAATTGGTGCAGAGAGAATAAATAGAGCCAGGAAAATAATGTACAAATTGGCTGCAAAAAAAAATGTAGAATAAACCATTACAAAATGATACAAATTGAATGTTGCAAACATGGCCACATTAAAAAACCTCCTCTTCTTTCTTCTTTGGACAGGGCCCATGAATATAATAAATTACTTCTAATATCAGATTTATTTTTATTATTTATTTAATATTTTCCTCTGTTACATTCAAAGCAATTTTTTTACATTTGTTTTTAAAATCTTTGAGTTCTAGATTCTCTTCTTTATCCCGATCCACAATTAAGAAACCACATGTGAAGTTATGCATGACATTTTCATAAAAGTTAAGTTGTGAAAGAAAACATAGATCTCCAACCCTAATGAAAATAAAAACCCTCAAGAACAATTAAATTAAAAAGAAAGCAACAGAGAGAGAAAGGAAAAATGTTTCATTCTGTATTCAGACATAATCAGTCCCTTCTCTGAGTATGGATAGGATTTTTCATCATAAGTCCTTCAGAGCAATCATGGATGATTATATTACTGAGAACAGCAAGATCATTTACAGCCATCAGATTTCTTTAATATATTTATCCATTTTCCTCTCTTTCTTTCTTTAGTCAAGAAAGTGAAATTGTGAAAGGTATCTCCTCTAATTTTCTTATAATATGATCTTTTATATATAAAACATGTATCCATTTCACAATTATTATGTTAGATGAAGTAAAATTTTGATCTAAACCTAATTTCTCTCATATTGCTTTCTAATTTTCCCAGGAGTTTTCATGAAAAGGTGAACCTTAATGCTAGTAGTTGGAGATCTTGAATTTTTAAAGACTATGCTACTGTTTTTCATTGTTTTTATATCTTATGGACTTGAAATGTCAGCTCTTACATTTTAAATCCTTACCAAGTAGTTTTAATGATTATACTTTGCAGTATAATTTAAGATATACTATTATACTATGTAAGCAGGCCCTCTTACATTTCTCCTTTAATTTTTTTTTTGATTCCTTACCTTTTATTCCTACAGATGAATTTTGGTATTATTTTGTATATTTTAATAAATTAATCCTTTGATATTTTGTGAAAATTGGCATTGAACATGAAAATTAATATTGCTGTTGGTTTTTTTTACTACATTAACATAGCCCAACCATAAGCAATTAATATTTATTAAATTAGGTAACTCTATAAAGGATATCTCTTTTTTTTTAAATTAAAGGGTTTTTTTGTTTTTGTTTTTGTTTTCTTTTGCAAAACATATGCATGGGTAATTTTTCAACATTGACCCTTGCAAAGCTTTCTGTTACAAATTTTTCCCTCCTTCCCCCACCTCCTCCCCTAGGTGGCAGGAAGTCTAATACATGTTAATTATGTTAAAATACTTGACAAATCTAATATATGTATACCTATTTATACAGTTATCTTGCTGTACAAGAAAAATCAGATCTACAAGAAAAACAAAAAAAACCTGAGAAGGAAAACAAAATGCAAGTAAACATCGATGGAGAACATGAAAATGCTATGTTGTGATCCACACTCAGATCCCACAGTCTTCTCCCTGGGTGTAGTAATTTGATTTTCCTTTTCCCCCCAGAAAGTTGCACTTGTTTCTGCCTCCCCTGATATGTCTCTGAGAGCATCCTGAAGCTTCTGATGGTCCCCTTATGAGATCTTAGACTGACTGGATGAATTCTCTGTTTTTTTTTTTTAATAGCTTCTTTATCATTTCTCTACCAGTTCCTTTTAGAGTAATTATAGGAGAGATCCTATACCAATTTGCCCTTTGAGAGACAAACATAATAGACTGGATTCTTCTTTCAACTAATAATCTTTCAAATTCAAAAAGACAAAAACCAATGCCCACTTTTCCTCTCCAGGCTAAACTTTCTAATTCCTTTAATTGATGCTTCTAGTACAGGTTTCTACTCCCTTATCTTCCAGGTTGCCCTCCTTTGGACATGTTCAGATTCTCAATGTTCTTCCTAATATAGGAATACATATAATCAAACTGAATACTCCAGAGATGATAAAAGATGCATCTTGACTAATTATTATAGAATGTTTGGCTTGGAAAAGTCACCTGGTCCAATCACCTTTTTATAGTATTGCTAATAGAGGGTCAGATATCTTTCTCCCCCCACTAATATTTCAATTGACAGGAGATGTGCTTGTATCAACTAACAGTATTTTTCTTAGTATTCTAGTTTTTAGGGCTTGAAGAAACCTTAGGGATAATCTAAAGAACAGGCCATTCTCAGTGTTGAATCTGTGAATTTCAAAACTATCTTGGTAATTCTATTTTGATACAATCAGTTTCCTTTATAATCTTATGTATTTTATACATTTAAAAACATAGGACTGAGTCAGATAGTCTGAGCAAAGGTTCATAGACTTCACCAGCCAGCCAAAGGGGACAATGATATATAAAAGTTAAGAACCTCTACTGCAATACCCTGTATTTAATCAATTAATAAATAAACATTTATTAAGCTCTTCTATCTTCCAGACACTGTGCTAGCCACTGAAATGACAAAGTATGAATAAAAAGGTTTACTGAAGGAATTAATAAATGAATGAAGACATTTATTAAGTGACTATGGTGTGCTAGGCACTGTGGTAAGCATTACAGATACACCAAAAGCCAAAGTGAAACAAACATCAGAAAGGTTTACATTCTTATGGAGCATGGGGAACAACAGCTACAAATCTCAATATATACAGAATATGTCTGAAGACAGTACAAGATAGGATTGGGAGGCTTGGCATTAATAGCAAAGTTCTGATGCAAAGGGAGGATTCTAAAAAGTAGAGATGAAGAAGCATAGAAGTCAGTCATTACAAAGACACAGAGGTGGAAAATGGGACAGTAAGAAAGACAATATGACTAGACTAGACCATGGAATAGTGAATGAAAATCAGTGATGGAATCCTGGAAAAGTAGGAAGGAACCAAGTTGTAAGGAGTTTAAATGCTAAACAGATAAGTCAGCTCAGGTTCAGAGAAAGGCAGAGACTTGTCCAAGATTACATGATACACTAATTTTTGTAGTTCTATTATGGTGACCATTTCTTCAAAATTAATTTATTTTCATTTATTTTCAATATTGTAAAGGCTATCCTATAAGTTCAGGTCAGTTTAAATTAGGGAAAACAATTTTACAAATTCAACTCAGAATCTCCTCTTATTTAAAAGAAGTGTTTTCAGTAGATAAGTTCTAATTCCCCTTTGAACTTTTGATACACTTAAATGTCATGGGAGCCCATTAGGGTTTCTGGGTAAAACAAAGTAGGAGTTTTTCTGTTGGATTTCCTTTCATTGTGCCCTAAGCAGAATAGCACATTTCAACATCACATTGCCTTCTTAATGAGATCTAAGAGCAGCAATTGGGGAGTTTTCCAGAAGGAGATGATATAATCAGTGATCAGTGATCAAAATGCCAGAAAACTTGATGAATGACCAACAACAAAGGAAATATATATAGCCAAAACCATGGGCCAGTGACTGTTAGAGAACTGAGGTGCCGTTTCTTGTCTGCTTCTGGCTCCAAATCAGGGAATCCAAGTTTTAAGAAAAGTCCTAAATCTTAAGAAGAAGCCTCCATTTGGGACAACTTAGTGTCATTGACTGTAGCTCATAGAATACCAAGGCAACTTTTATATCTTTGATGTCTACTTAAGGCCAGTTCACTTTGCCTATTAACTATATCTCATTGCACCATCTTTGCCTACCAGATATATCTAAATGGCCAACAGATGCAAACATGTGTTGTCTTTATGGATTAGTTTAAATCTATCATCACTGCTAAAATACATGGCCCCAAAGATATCATCTACTTCGATCTCTATAAAAGGGGGATAAACTTAGCATTTTGTTCAATAATCAATTAATAAACATTTATTAAGTGCCCATTGTATGGCAGGTACAGTGGTAAGTGCTGAGGATAAAAAAAAGAGGCATTAGTCCCTGCCCTCAAGGAGCTTACAGTTTAATGACTGTTAAAGTTAACATTTTTATAGCGCTTTAACTTCTAGGTTCAGATTTCCAGGTTCCCAGTTCATCATATCTTCCATGACATCCTCAGTTCTTAGTAAGCTTTCCTCCTTCTTTTTCAGGATATCTAGTGGCAATTCACTCAGGAAATATTGTTTCATAGATAATAGCATGAGAGTACTTGAACATACAGCATAGAAAATGAAGAAATAGTAAGTAAAACTCAATGCCCTTAGTTTACAGATGATGAAACTGAGGCTCGGAGAAGGGGATTGGCTTGTCAAGGGTGACATAAATAATGAGTAGCAGAGTTCTTATGTAATGTGTATTCCTTCACATATGATGAGTCACCAAAATTATCTTGCCAGGAGAAATCATCAATATGAAAAAAAATTAACATTAAGGTTTTTTTTAGCATGAAGATAAGGAGTAAAGATTGGAATCCTGAGATATCAGGTCTCTCCTGTCACAGAATGTTCAAAAAACAATACAAATAAAAAGCCTCCAAATTCATCAAAGTCAATGAATTAAAAAAAGAAGAAGCTAGTAAAAGAACCCACCCCAAAGGAATTTTTATGGGATAAAAATCCTTATTGCTAGATCACTCCTATGGGCTCCACTTTTGCTTAGGATGTTCCACTGTTCCCCATTCCTATATTTTCTGTAATTAATACCAAGGATATCTTCAGAAGCCATGTGACTGCTGCAATTTTAAATAACTGAGAATTACTCATACATTTTCCAGGGAGAGTCCTCCTTCCAGGCCCAATGGAGATCAGTGAATCTGATAAGGGCTGAGACCTGAGAAGAAGGGGGAGGTGATTATGGAAAGACTGTGGAACTCAGGGGTCAAGAAAGCAGGAGAGGAAGAAGACCAGAAATATAAACTGATTAAAACAAATCAATAGGGCACAGGAGGAAATGGGTAGCCAGCAGAAAGAGAAGAGTAGAAATGGCTGAATAGCTTATGGTATATAAAAGTAATGGAATATTATTGTTCTATTAAAAACTATGCACAGGATGATCTTTAGAAAAGCCTGGAAAGCTTTACATGTACTAATATTGAGTGAAGCAAACAAAATCAGGAAAATATTGTACACAGTAACAACGTTATGTGTGGTGATCAACTATGATAAACTTGCTTCTTTTCAGCAATTCAATTATGCAAGGTAATCCCAATAATCTTTATATGGAAAAGGCCATTCATATCCAGAGAGAGAACTATGGAAATTGAATATGGATCAACGCATACTATTTTCACCTCTTTTTTGTGGTTCTTTTTTTTTCCTCTTATGGTTTTTATCTTTTGTTCTGATTTTTCTCTCCCAACATGACTCATGTAAAAATATGTAAAAAGTGAAAATACATGTATAATCTAAAAAACCAACAAATAAGTAAATAAGAGAAAGGTAGAGAAGAAACACAAGTGTAAAAGTTTCTTGAAATAATGTTCTCAAGAAAACAATTGTAAAAGGAGAGTGGAACTCCAAAAGAGTAAGCTGGGCAAAGCAAATCCTGTTCCAGTGACTATTTAAAGCCTCCATATTATGGTGCCCCAAATGGCCAAACTCGGTTTCTGAGAGAAATTAGCAAGTCTGGGCATCAGAAAGGACATCAAATCAAACAGGCCATGAGAGAAACATGGCAACAAAAGGGCTCTGGAAGGAAGGGAAAGGCTTGATGGGGAGCACAAAGAAGAGAGGAAAGAGGTATGGACAAGTCAGCAGTGATTGGTTAGGACAGGGAAGAACTGATTGAGAAGGAAAAATAATGAAACACTAGAAGGGAAAAAAATCACAGTTATGCACAAATATTTTTCAACAAGGATTCTGAATCAACAAGTCTCCTCAGTAGGATGAAGAGAGAACAGCAGGTGATTTATCATGTTTTAAAGTCTGTATAGGTATATCATTCTATTTGATCCTCACAAGAACTCTCAGGGAATAGGTATTCAAAAAAGTCAACACGGGCTTCTGAAAAAACAAGGGTGAAATCTGAGAGAAGGATGCTGAACAGCAAGTCCTGAGTGATGGCACTTGTGACACAGTGGAGAGAGGGCTAGGCTTGGATGCAGGAAGACTTGAGTTCAAATCCAGCCTTCAGTACTTACCAGCTGTGTGTCTTTAAACAAGTCATTTAACCTCTGCCAACCTGAGATTCTTCTACATTTAAGTGAAGATAATACTAGCATCCCTACTTCCCATGGTTTTCATGAAGATCAAATGAGAAAATATTTGCAAAATACCCAGCACAGTGTTTGGCACATAATAGGCACAATATAAATGCTGGACATTATTATTACTATAAATATTAATGTTATTTTTATTTATGAGAAAATGCACAAATAATTAGGACAAAACTTTTGAAGAGACCAGCAAGACTAACCAAAAATGACTGAATTTAGAAGAAAAGCAGTTTTGCTAATGCATATTATTCTCTTACCATTCTCTCTCTCTCTCTCTCTCTCTCTCTCTCTCTCTCTCACACACACACACACACACACACACACTCACACACACTCAGTAAATTTCTATTTCCTTTAAGGTCCAATGAAGATTCTGTTATTTGTCATTTAAAGTCCTTTGTAACCACGCTGAACCCTTTTTGCAGTTGTTATACGTTACTCTATAGCCCATTTATATCAGTCTTCTTGTTGTTCTTCATACATGATGCTCCTCTTCCCTCTATCTTAGGTCTATGCTGTGCATACCTAGAAAGCCATTCTCACCACCTGGAATGCTTAATTCTTTTAAAATTCTGCTCCAGCAGCACCTTCCACATAAATTTTTTTTGAGTTCCTCTCCACAGCTACAAATGTTTTCCCTTTCCTTTCACCTCAAATTTTGTTCATTTAGTTTGTATACTTACCTTTCTATACTTGACAGATTGTAATTTCCTTGAGAATAGAGACTGTTTCATTTTTCAATTTAGTATCCTGGATGCTTGGCAAGATACTTGCTACTTAGTAAACACTTAAGAAATCCTTGTTGAAACAAAAAGAGAAATCTCTGTATCAGCAAATATTCTGAACAAATATATAGAATAGAAATTAAAAAAAGGCAGAAAAAAAGGCACAAAAGTGAGTGAGTTCTTATCCAGATGGAAAGAGTACACGAAGGAGACTACATGTTACAGTGAAACAAAACAGTGGTTATGGAGACAGTATATTAGTACAAATTCTAACTCTGAGCTAAAAGATGACAACAAGGAAGTTGAGAGTCTTGAATCAATAACATATGAGGATTGCTTGAAGGACCTAGACAGGTTTGACTTAGAAAAATGAAGATTCAGAGGTGGGGTTGGGGGAAAATTCAAGAGAAAATTCAAAATCAAAGAACCAATGTGGAGGATAGTTAGATTTATTCTGCTTGTATCCAGAGGAATGAACTAGAAGCAATGGGTGAATTTTGTATGGCAACCAATTTAGACTAGATGTGAGGGTCTCTAACAATTAGAAATGTCTTAAAATAAAATGAGCTGCCTCAAGAGATGGTGTTTCCCTCCTTAGAGGTCACCAGGTAAAGATTGGGCAACCTCTGATCAAGCATGCCATGATGAGCATTCCTTTGCTGAATAGCTGCTGATATCTGATCCATCTCTTAAATTCAATTGTTCTGTGATTTTTTTTTCTGTGACTACTTGTGTGAACTTATATATGCCACTAAACTTCCCTGGTACTCATTTTTACAGATTTTCATCTCTAAAGCAAGGAAATTGAATTAGATGGTCTCCAAGATTCCTACCACCTCTTGCTCTAGTAAGCTATGATCCTATTGTAAAATTTTTATGAAACAAAATGCTGAATTTGAACATAAAATGTAAAGAGACTGGGGATTATAAGACTTCTAAAAGAATAATCATGAAAAAAGGATACCTAAATACCACAAACCAGGAAATCATGTAGAAAAATTGTCCAGAAATATTGAAAGCAGATGGCAAAGTTCAGGTAAAAAGAATCCATTAGAAAGAAACCTGAAATATAAATCACAATTTTTTTAACCAGTAAAGGGAAGAAAAAGTCCTTAAAATTCCAAAGCAACTTAGCTAAGAAAGTAAAATATTATTCTGTGTTTATAAACAAATGAAAATTAAAAACTTGAATGTGATATTCTGAAAAGCAAATGACATTGACTGACATTCAAAAATAACATATCCTGAAAAGCTGAGCTTAAACATCAAAGGAAAAAATGAATATTCATTCAGTAAAAGGGAAGAATTTGAATCATTCCTTCAAAAGAATCTATAAGAGAACAGATTATTTGGCCTGTAAACTGAACAAATAGCAGAAAACTAAATACTTCCATGAAGTATTTATTTTTATGCTTCTGGGGCAAGGCTTGGATATGAATGTGGAGCAGGAGAACATTGTTTGATTACCAAAAATATACATTGCATTTTGTGAGCAAAGAAAGCATGAGTGGTTAAATAATTTCCCTCCCCCCCTCACTGGGTTAAGTGACTTGCCCAGGATCACACAACTAGGAAGTGTTAAGTGTCTGAGGCCAGATTTGAACTGAAGTCCCCCTGACTTCAAGGCTGGTACTCTATCCATTGCACCACCTAACTGCCCTTGTGGATTAAAGAATTTAAGGAGCAAAAGTTATACTAAAGGATTTCAAAAGGGGAAATGAGAAAGTGAATTAATATTAAAGGTGGAAAAAATTTCATCCCATCATTAATAAATTGATATTATATATCAATAATATAAGTATTTAGTTGAATGTCTCTCTAATGGAAGGGTATGTATCTGAGAGAGAGAAAACTAGTAACACAATTAACGTGAAGAGATAGAAATTTTTTTTCTTGTTTTATTGCTATAGCTACCATTTCGAATACAATACTGAATGATAATGGTGGCAATGGAGATCCTTATTTCACCCCTGATCTTATTAGAAAAACTTTCTAATAAGAAAGACTTCCAGTGTATCCCCATTAAAGATAATTCTTGTTCTCTGTTTTTATAGACAATTCATTTATTGTTAATCGTGGTTATAATCCTTGTTGATTAATATTTCTTTGTTTCTCATTTTTCCACATTAATAGATTAGAACAGGTTGATTAATCAGTTTAAAGCTGTTAAGGGAAAAAGTTCTAAAAAATAAGGCTCTTCAAAGATGGGATGGATTGTCAAGGAAGGTGGTGGATTCTCCATTGGAAGTCTTTATATATAGACTGGATGACCATTTTTTCAGGTCCATTGTAGTGAGTATTCTAAATTCCTACTAGTCTAATATGAAGGGGGGGGGGGGGAATCACATTAGTGTAGCACTAGCTTTGGCAGTGGAGAAGTATATACACTGCTTTGGGACAGATATTTCCCAGTTTTCCCTTCAACCCTTTCTCTGGGGATTTTTCCTCTGACCTTGAGAGTGAAAGAAAGGACTGATTGTGATTGGTTTGTTCAAATGTATATATCTTTGGCTATGTGAATACAAGAGATACAGAGCATCAATCATCTTTTGGCCTTGTGAGAGAGGAGAACAAGTTATAGAAGCCTGCTAAGATTTGAACATCATTGAGCAACTCAACTGTTTTATTTATGGGCAAGTGATGAAGCAGCAGAGCTCTAGAATAAAGGGCTTGCTCTGATCCAGAACATAAGCCTTCTTAAACCTCTTTCATATTTTCATAACTACAAATAGGAAAACATAAAATGGTTGTCTCTTCCTGTCTAACCAAATCACAAAATCTTTAGAAATGTCTTTAGATTTTATTCAATTTGATTTATTTTGCTATTAGAAAACCACAATTAATTATCAGAATGTGCATGTTGGATACCATGCAAAATAGCATAACCTCAAATCCAGGAGATTTAAAATACTATAAAATGATTCTTATCAACTCTAGCTTGGGGTTGCCAGAGTGAGATTTTTGATTGGGCATACAACTATATATAAAAAGATATAGACAGGATAAATTGGAAGCAGTCTTAGGAGAAGGAGGAGGATGGAGATGATAATAATGACAGTGACAAAGCAAATGATAATGAGAAGGAAGAAGAGAGACAGGAAAGGGAAGGGGAAAGAGAAAAGGAAATGGAGGGTGAGGAAGGGAAGTAGAGGGAAAAGAGGAAAAAGAAGAGGAAAAAGTGGTGGTAGCAAATTCAGCTGCTTAGGAACAAATAATAGCATCCACTGGTTATCCTGTCGGATGGATTTGATGAGTCTTGTCCAACATACAAGCTAAAGTTACATTTTGATCAGCTATGGCTCCAAGCAATACAACAAGAGCAGGCCCCATTGCATTGTGATCATCTACAAGAAGGAGTTGCTGGATAGCGAGAAATAGGATATGATAAAGATGAGAAAGCTGTCTGCCCTCCCAGGGCATAACCTGCAGGCCTGTGTTGGAGCAAATTCCTAAAGAGCTCCAATCAGACACTTTCCAGTGTGATGATTTCAGGGCAAGTTCTGGGAAATGTTCATTATACTGGAATAGAAAGGCAGAAATCCAATTTTTTTTGTTTATGATTTTTTTAATTTAGAAGAAAAAATAATAATGTGTTACACATGGAGAGGATTTCCCTAATTATAACCATTAGAAGAAACCCAAAGGACATATTGCAGTTAATTAGACCAACCAGGAGTGCTTTCTTGATCCTGGTCTATTATAGTGCATCACCAACTAGGGTATAGACTGGCTACAATAAAAGCTGAAGGCCATGTTAAAATTAATACGGTCAGTGCTTTGTTTTGTGGGCCAAGAGGATGTGGGATTGAAAAAGTGATGTACTTGGCTTCCTGAGGAGATGGGATTGCAGAGAGATCACGGTTCTTTTGTTCCTTGTTCCACATTAAACTTCACCTTTCCATCCATATCTGGAAAACCTCAACACCATCTTTGAAGGGGGAAGTAGGAGTTGAGTGATCTTGGAAGTAAGTAAAGAGATGGGGGTGTTCCTACTCATTTGGACTTCTCATTTCTTTCATGTGTCAAATACCAAAGGAGAAAAATTTTTTAAAAATTGTTTCATCACACATAAGTGAACTTCTTTCAAGCTTTGTCTAAATGACATTGAGGATTTTTTAATTCTTTGTTGGATTTATGATTTTGCTTGTGAAGAAACTTCCTCTATTGTTGCGAGTACTGTTTGTCCACTACAGTGTGAATCTTGCTCATAAACATTCACAGATTCTCCAGAGAGGATCTATTAAAAGGGGCTTATTGTCCATCTCTGGGAATTTTAACAATTCAGAGTACCAGTGGAGCATTATTGCAGTCCATCTCTTATACCTTCCTCCTTTTTTTCAATATATTTTCTCAATTTGATTTCATTTCAATAAAGTATCTATTATGATACATCCCACGACCTCTGAAACATAACATAAAATAGACAAACTTGACATAACCCCTTTCCTCAAGGAGTTGAATTCTGCAGGCAGATCTGCAGGCAGATCGTAAGTGCAATGCTATTGTGATGTTTGAAAAAAATCCAAGGAACATAATTGCTGGGTAATTTAATCATTTTATTAATAAGGCCAACATGTTTATTAACAGAAGGATGGTCATTTGGCCATCTCTTTTATATTAACTCAGCTGACCACAGGCTTAATCCTTTACTGTTGCTTGAGTATAACAAAGCCATGAGAAGCCCTAGGTGCTCTCCAGTGCTTTGATAGTAGGTCACCATCAGCAACTTGGAGGCCATTTCTACTCATTGGCCCAATTTTCTCCCCTTAATTCTACTTCTCAACCTCTTGTAACGGTGTTCAATCTGAACACTCATCTGACATGAATTTGTCTCCAAGAGTATCTGTAATCTTTTCATTGCCAAATGACCTTTTCTCAGTCATATTCCTTAAATTCACTGAAACATTTAGTATTGCTGACCCATCTCCTAGCCACTTACTCTTCCAATGCTGTCATCTGACTCTTCTTTTAGCTGTCTGATAGGTCTTTAGCCTTCTTTGCTGGATGACCATTCATATTTAACTTCCTATGCATGGATATATCCATGGGTCCTTTCCTATAGTCTCTTATCTCTACCTGTTCTTCATGATTTCATCAATTTCTGTGACTTCAACTATAATCCATAGTTAGATGATGCCCAAATGTCTACATGCAATCTGAGCATTTCTCCTTAACTCACTCTACATCACCAACCCCCTCTTAGATATATCCAATTAAATGTCCCATAGCTTAAAAAGAAACTCATTATCTCTCTCCTCAAATCTGTTCCTCTTCCTCACTTCTCCATTTTGAGAACATTACCATTTTCCAAATCTGAAAAACCATCCTCAGCTCTTACCTTAATTTCTAATGCATTGCCAAGTCTTTTTGATTCAACTTCCATAATATATTTCAAATCTATTCCCTTCTACCCATTCACAGAACCACCACCTGGGTTCAAGTTCTTATTATCTCTTACTCAGATAACCTAATTGATATCATTGTACCCAGTCTTTCCCCTTGCCAATCTATTGTCCATACTGCTGCCAAATGGATATTCTCAAAAGACAGGTCGAATCATGTCACTCCCCTGCTTAATAAACTCCAGTTACTCTTTCTTGCCTCTAGGATCAAATACCAAGTTCTCTGGTTTTTAAAGTCCTGAATGATCTAGCTTCAGGCTTATTGCACAATATTTTATTTCATGAACTCTGCATTACAGCCAAAGTAGTTTTCTTACAGTGCTCTATGCACAACTTTTCACCTCCTATTTCCATGCCTTTGCGGAGGCCTGGAAAGCATTCCCTTCTCCCCATGGAATCTCTGACTTGTTTCAAAGCTCAGCCCATGTGCTATCTCATAGAAGACTATAGACCACCACCCTCTCCTCCAAACACTAGTTCCCTTTACCCCATTTCTTTTTATCCAATCTTCTGTGGACATAGAGTATTCACTCCCCAGTTCTATTCTCCAATAGAACTGTAAGGTTCATGAAAATAGGGTCTATTTTGTTTGCCTTTGTATTGCCCATCTTTTTCTTCAAAAAGTTTGAGTATTGCTTCAAAATACCTAGTAGGAAAAAACAAAAACAAAACCAAAAAAACCCAAAGTACCTAGTAGGGGCCATAATGTTGTTTGTTGCTCTTTTTTTTTCTTTTTTCTAATGACATTGATTACAGGATGAAATATCAATCATGTCATTTGCACTTGAATAATCTCTATGATTTGCCTGCTTCCTTTGTTTATAAATTTTCTAAGTTTCTCTCCTTTCCATTTGCTACATTCCAGTCACACTGGGCTTCCAGTTATTCCTTCTATTATCTCTTATCTCAGTCCATTTGTGTAGCCTGCCACCACATCTGGGATGCACCCATTCCCTTGGTCCACTTATTAAAATGCTTCTTTTCAATTAATGAAAAAAAGGCTGATGATGGTGGACTTGCTGTACCAGATCTAAAACTTTATTACAAAGCAGCGATCATCAAAACCATTTGGCACTGGCTAAGAAATAGAGTAGTTGATCAGTGGAATAGGATAGAATCACAAGACAAACTAGGCAATAACTATAGCAATTTAGTCTTTGATAAACCCAAAGACCCCAGCTTCTGGGATAAGTACTCACTATTTGACAAAAACTGCTGGGAAAACTGGAAACTAGTGTGGAAAAAATTAGGGCTTGACCCACATCTAATACCGCATACCAAGATAAGATCTAAATGGGTTCATGATCTGGATATAAAAAGTGATACTGTAAGTAAATTAGAGGAACGTAATATAGTTTACCTCTCAGACCTATGGAGATGGAATAAATTTATGTCCAAAGAAGAACTGGATCTCCTAATTGAAAACCAGATAGATAACTTTGACTATATTAAGTTAAAAAGTTTTTGTACAAACAAAACCAATGCAATCAAGATTAGGAAGGAAGCAATAAATTGGGAAATCATCTTTACATTTAAGGGTTCTGATAAAGGTCTCATCTTTAAAATATATAGAGAATTGTCTCATATTTATAAAAATTCAAGCCATTCTCCAATCGATAAATGGTCAAAGGATATGAACAGTTTTTCAGAGGATGAAATTAAAACTATTTCTAGTCATATGAAAAGGTGCTCCAAATCACTATTAATCAGAGAAATGCAAATCAAGACAACTCTGAGGTACCACTACACACCTGTCAGATTGGCTAAAATGACAGGAAAAGTTAATAATGAATGTTGGAGAGGATGTGGGAAGGCTGGGACACTGATGCATTGTTGGTGGAGCTGTGAACGGATACAGCCATTCTGGAGAACAATTTGGAACTATGCTCAAAAAGTTATCAAACTGTGCATACCCTTTGACCCAGAAGCATTTCTATTGGGCTTATATCCCAAAGAAATCATAAAGGAAGGAAAGGGCCCCACATATGCAAGAATGTTTGTGGCAGCCCTTTTTGTAGTGGCTAGAAACTGGAAACTGAATAGATGCCCTTCATTTGGAGAATTGCTGAACAAATTATGGTATATGAATATTATGGAACATTATTGTTCTGTAAGAAACGACCAGCAGGATGATTTCAGAGAGGCCTGGAGAGACTTGTGTGAACTGATGCTGAGTGAAATGAGCAGAACCAGGAGATCATTATACACGGCAACAACAAGACTATATGATGATCAATTCTGATGGGCATGGCTCTCTTCAACAATGAAATGTTTCAAACCACTTCCAATTGTTCAGTGAAGAAAGCCATATACACCCAGAGAGAGGGATGTGAAATGTGGACCACAGCATAACATTCTCATACTCTTGATTGATGTTTGCTTACATTGTGTTTCCTTTATCTGATGTCTTCTGTGTAGATATGATTTTTCTTGCATAACAATGATGTTTGGAAATATGTATACATATATTTTATTTGCCAAATATTTTAACATAATTAACACGTAGTGGATATCCTGCCATCTAGGGGAGGGGTGGGGAGTTGAGGGGAAAAATCTGTAACAGAAAGCTATGTAAGGGTTAATGTTGAAAAATTACCCATACATATGTTTTGCAAATAAAATAAATTTTTTTAAAAAATGCTTCTTTTCTGATTTGTGTAAGTTTGAGCTTGTAATAATTGCTGCAAGTAACAGAAATAAAGTTCTGGAGAAAAAGGATAGGTCAAGCCCAGAAGTGATACATCAGAAAAGGTTTCATGGGAGTGGTGGCATTAGAGAAGAGCTATAAAGGACAGATAGGAGATAGAAGAGTTTGGGAAAATAGGAACAGAGTTTTCTAGGTAGGTAGAGAAGCACCTACTTTAAAAAAAAGAAATATATATTGAGTTTTTTTTTCTTTTCATATTATCTCTCAACATATCCCCCTCCCCAAAGCCACTTACAGAGTCATACCATCTAACAAAGAACAGGAAAAGGAAAGGGAAATCAACCAACCAACCAACATATAAACCAAGTCCAATATCCTATGCAGTGTTCCATGCCCATAGAACCCTACCATTTTAAATGAATGAATAATGATGCATTTATTAAGAAATCTCTATGTACAATTCATGGTGCTAAGTATTAGACATAAAAATAGGCTCTCTCTGCTTGCAAGAAGCTCATATCCTTGTGTGACCCTGGGCAAGTCACTTAACCCCAATTGCCTCAGCAAAAGAAGAAGAAGAAGAAGAAGATAGAAGGAAGAAGAAAAAAGGAGGAGAAAGAGAAGGAGAAGAAGATCATATTCTATGAGAGAGATAACACAAAGAAGGAAATGGTTTCATCTCTTCTATGTTAGACAAATTTGGTCATGAGACTCCCACCCTGTTCAAGATTAGGTCTAGAAAAAACCCTTCACTTACTGGGTAAAGAAACTGAAGCTTAGAGAGATTAAACAACTTGTTCAGGCTCATTTAAGTAATAGTGTTAGAGACAGGATCTGAACCCATGCCTTCCTGATTCTGGGTCTAGTATTCTATCAATTATTCCAGGCTGACTAGATTTTTTTGATTATCTTTTCCCCCAACACTTTCTGTTTACATTGTTACATTATGAATATTGTTTTCCAGGATCTGCTAATTTTGATCAGAATTACTCCACATTGGTCTTCCTTTGCTTCACTGTATTCTCCATATTCATTGATTCTTACAGAGGCAAAATCTTCCATTATTCTCAAAGTTCACCATTTGTTGTGCCTGTAATGGACATTCTCTTTGCTTTAAGTTCTTTGGTAGCACATAAAGTACTTCATTTTGGTGAATATGGGGATCTTTCTTTCTGGCACTGACCTTCTTGGAGTAAATGCATAGTAGGAAGAGATCTGGGTCAAAGGGTTCAGTGGGATCATCTTCTATGTCCAAAGGGAGTTGAATTGATAACTCTGTGGTCTCAACCTGCACTGATTTCCTCCAGAAGAACATGCTTCCTCTAGGAGGAAAGGCCAGAGAGGTAACTTGGTCCTCCTGCCTCTCCTTGTCTCACCTCTGGGTGCCAATGTGGCAGGGCAGCAATGGGAAAAGGGTGGTTCAGCAGAGGAAGCAGTGCCTTGGGCCTTTCCTGGAATGTGTTCAGTCAGAAGGTGGGCATGAGTCATCCAGGAGCAGGCATGCAGCCACACCTTGGGCTCAGATAGCTGCAGGCAGACAGGCAAGCAGGCAGGCACCTTTTCTCTGCCAGGGCTTCTCCCTCCTTGAATGGGGTTGGGGAAAACGCCCTGGGAGGATCCCATTCATGAGAAAGACATGTAGCGGAAAGAAAAGCCCATTAGGAAGAAGGACTCATGTGTTTGGATCCCAATACTATCACCAAATTGCTCTGTGTAGTGCCATTGGGCAGCCCCTTCCTCTTTCAGGTTTCTCATCTGTAATAAGATGATGCCCAGGGTTCCTTTTCTGTTGGGCAACTCCTAGGAAGCATTCTAACATGCATACATATTCATGGAATATATCCATGGATATATTCTTCCTAATTCCTGCATGGAAGACTGTATTTCCCATGTGCATGCCCTGTTGTTCAGGGGAGAGAGTGTTGACTTGGATTTGAATTATCAATGACTTTGAATATGAACTCAGCCACTCTCATTCTGGCTAAATTGCTCTTTTATAAAATGAAGTGATGTCCCCAGTGACCTCTTCAGGATGTCCTTTCTAACTTCCTAGAGCTTCCTGTCACTTGAAATCCTGCTCTGTCAGCTAGGGCCTTGGGAGAAAGGGCAGTTTTCTTTTCTGTATGAATATAATCACACTTGGCCATGAGAACTTTTAGCCTTTGGGATTTTTAGCAAGAATTGTCATGAGCCTTGCATAAACTGATGCTAAGTGAATTGAGTAGAACCAAGAGAAAATCGTACACAGAAGAATGTCAACTGTGATGGGCTTGGCTCCTTTCAACAATGAGGTGTTTCAAGGAAACTCCAAAAAAATTTGTGATAGAGCCATCCACATCCAGAGAGAGAACTATGGAGACTGCGTATGGATCAAAGCATTGTATATATTTTTTGTTGTCTATTTCTTATTTTTTTCTTGTGTTTTTCTTTCACCTTTTGATCTGATTTTTCTCATGTAGCATGATGAATATGGAAATGTTTAGAAGAACTACACATATTTAATCTATATTGGATTGCTTGCTGTCTATGGGAGGGAATAGGTGGAAAGGAGGGAGAAAAATTTGGACATAAGGTTTTGCAAAGGTAAGTGTTGAAAAGTATCTTTGCATGTATTTAGAAAAAATAAAAAACTATTAAAATAAAATAAAATAAAATATAAAATAAAATGTGAAGGAAGTATTATCCTGAACCCTCTGACTGTGATACTAAATACAAAGAGCCTTTATAAATATATGTGCTGTAGTATGTAGAATTTATTCATGTAGTCCTTTGCCAAGCATATTGAGTGGCTACTTGACGCAAAGCTCAATGCTGGACAAGGGGGATTTGCCATATTGGATTTCCTTTAAATTTGGATTTAGACATCCAAACTTAGAAAATAAAATCTTGGATTTAGAACTCACAGGCATCTTACAGGTCATCCCAGAGGAGGAAATTGAAGCCCAGAGAAGTGAGATGATTGGACTAGCTTCATTCAGCTAGTAAACATCTGATGCAGAAGTCAGTCCCAGTTCTTTCTCACTCCAGGAAGTGCTGGTGGTAAAAGCTATCACAGTCAGGGGGAGCCCAGAGTCCCCATCACTGGAAGCCTCTGACTCCTGGGCATCTTTACTATGGCCACAGCTTCCAGCCATATCTTGACTTCTTGTCTTCTCAGCTAGCTACAGCTTTTTAAAATCTTTCTTAACCTCAGTTTCCTCATCTGTAAATTCAGGGTGCTGTGCTTCATAAGGGTGTTGTAAGTATCAAATGAGATACTATCTGTACAGTATTTTGCAAGCTTTAAATTTTATTGAAAATGTTTATTAATATTTCTGAAAATACTTAAAGCAAATCCATTGACCATTATGAAATTGCCTTTCCTTCTCTGTGAAATACCAAACGAATGGAATTAGCCTAGAGGGCTTCAGAAGAAACTTCTACATATACACTGGAAATTTTTAGTCTTTTGTGGATCCTGAATTCTTGAGCAATCAGTCTGGTGAAGGCTATGAACCTCTTCTCAGGAACATGTTTTTCGTTGTGTTTTTGGTTTTTTTTATTAAAGCTTTTTATTTGCATAACATATGTATAGGTAGTTCTTCAACACTGACCATTACAAAGCTTTCTGTTACAAATTTTCCCCCCTATTCCCCTCCCCTCCCTTAGATGGCAGGAAGTCTAGTACATGTTAATTATATTAAAATATTTGACAAGTAGAATATATGTATACATGTTCCCATACTTATCTTGCTGTGCTAGAACAATCGTATTTACATGAACAAAAAAAATCTGATAAAGGAAACCCAATGCAAGCAATCACCAATATAGAGCATGAAAATGATATGTTGTAGTCTGTATCTTATGTCCCTCTCTCTGGGTGTATATGGCTTTCTTCACTGAACAATTGGAACTAGTTTGAAGCATTTCATTGTTGAAGAGAGCCACGTCCATCAGAATTGATCATCATCTAATATTGTTGTTGCTGTGTATAATGATCTGGTTCTGCTCTTTTCGCTCAGCATCAGTTCATGCAAGTCTCTCCAGGCCTCTCTGAAATCGTCCTGCTGGTCATTTATTACAGAACAATAATATTCCATAACATTCATATACCATAATTTATCCAGCCACTCTCCAATTGATGGGCATCCATTCAGTAGGAACGTGTTTTTCAATCATTGATGAAAATGTTAAATTTTAGGGAAAATAAATACTTTCCCCCCATTCAATTCACAGACCTCACTTGAAATATATCTGTGGATATCTTGAGAGTTTGTGGCTCCATGATGAAGAATGCTTCCTCTAGATTTATGATCCTATTGTCTTCAGTCACTTAGCCTCCTTGGACCTCAAGAAGGTTCTTCCCCTGAAAAGGGGAAGGGAGAGGTGGAGATTAGATGGCTTTTTAGATCCCTTCCAACTCTAGTTCTAGGATGACATTCCCCAAAGCACAAATGCCCAATAAAAATGTATCGTTCCTAGGGAAGGAGGGAGAGGAATGTAAGACTATCCAAATGCCCCTTTAATTTTACAGAAGAGGAAACTAAGGCCCAGAGACAGGAAAAGAAATAATGGCAGAGCCAAGATAAGAACTTGATAATGAAATAAGAAATCTGATTTCCAGTCCTAAGCTTCTTTTGTCTCTTGCCACCATTGCTTTTATTTCTTTTCACACTTTTTTATGGGCTGTTCTGGTACCCTAAGCACTAGCACTCTTGGGAGTAATCCACTGAGAAGCTAGGAAGCAGGAAAGTATCTTTTCTTAATATCAACACAGTAATGGATTTATGAGTGTGCAGTAGCGTTGGTCTTCACTATGCTGATCACCGTCCTTCCCATCATATAAAATTCTTGATAATAAGAGGCCTAGCCAATGCTTTCCTCTGTATCTTTTCCTAACTCAAAAAGGATAATAATATGCTCCTCTTATCTCTTACTGTACTTCTCTTGCCCTTAACTCCTACTTCATGAATGGCCTATTCCTTTTTCTCATTTTACATATCTTGTGATGCGGCTCTTAACATATTTTTATGTGAATGAAAAATCACTCTTAGTGCTGTTTTGTAATCAACTGATTCCCAACTTTCTGTTGTCCTTTGGGTTACCAGTTATAGTTTTTGTTTGTTTATCTTTTTTGAAGTCTGTGGCCATGATGTGTCATAGTGAAGATGATCATCTTGGGAACATTGCAAGTGTCTCCTACCTTCCTGAGCCCTCCTTGCTCCTCCTAAATCTTTCTCATGACTCCTTAAAACCCTTCCTTCTGATTCCATCTAGTTCTGGCTTTAATTCCTAGTATTTTTTTAGAGCCTTTCCAAGATAGACACAAAACTGATGGTTGGACTCAATAGGCCCATTTTAATTGATAGATCATTGCCTGGCATTTAATGAACCCATTTCCAACACACATACACACACACACACACACACACACACACACACAAATGCATGGTCACATGCACACAGACATGCATGCAGGCGCTTTCTCACTGTGGAAGATGTGATTATCTTGCCAAGGGAGCTTGGAGATACTGTGGGGCTGAAAGCAATGAATTCAATGGGCTTCACCCAGAAGAGCAGTTGGGGATCCTCCCACTGAAATGAGAACCATTTCTTAAGGGACTCTATATAGGACATGGCCCGTGATACTAACAAATACCTTAGGTTTGTCATGAAAGAATCAATTTATATGAAAATACCCATTAAAATGTGTCAATATCAAGAAATGATAATGATAAATGTTGAAGGGCATATGGGAAAACTGGACATTAATGATTGTTGGTGGAGTTTTGAATTGATTCAATAATTCTGGAGAGCAATTTGGAACTATTTTTAAAGCTCCATAAACCATGCATCCAAACAATCCAAGACAATTTCAAAAAACTTTGAATAGAAAATGCCATCTATATCCAGAGAGGGAACTATGGAGACTGAGTATAGATTGAAGCATATGATTTCCACCTTTTTTCCTTCTATTTCATTCTATTCTTTCTTGTGGCTTTTCCCTTTTGTCCTGATTTTTCTTCCTTAGCATAACTCATATAGAAATATATTTAAAATGAATGTATATATATATGAACTAATTTATGTATATAATTTTTAAAAAAGAAAAAAATGTGTCATCTGAGACTCTATGGAGGGAAAGTGTCAGACATCACATCTCTGTACCCCTCACTTTGCAAAGGAGGAAAGCAAGGCCTGAGGGCTGATTTCCTGATGCTGCTCCAGTAGGACTTGGAGCAAAGCAGAGAAGTCCATACCCCATGATTGGGGCTGGTCTCACCTAGATAACTTTTTAAGGGAGATATCCTACCAAATGTCCTATAATGGGAAGGACAAGAGAAGAGGTGATCAGTTAAGTCAGTTAAGACCAAAGTGACATAGTAGGATGTGGCTGCTTGGACACTGGAGGTGTGTATAATAAGTTGATTGATACACAAGGAGTCTCCCTCTGAGTCTGAGTCCATCACTGTTTCCTCCAATGGTGAGTAAGTTCCCAATAGCCTAGACTACTCTGGGACATAGTTAAAGGGCAGCATCTCAGGTCCTAGTTCAGTGTCCATACAAACTTGTGTTGCCTCACTATACTAAATGGATCTTTAACTTTCTTTGTCCTTCCAGGCTGAGAGAGGAACAGCTCTAGCATATTTCTAGACTGGGGATAACACTAATAATAAGATGGCGGATATCAGAACTCTAGCACTGATCATACATGTTCACATCAGGCCTGGGAACACTGAGTAGCCTTGGGACAATGGAGATATGTTTAATCCAGCTTTGTAGTCAGCTTGCTGGTCCTTCCATGATGGGAGGTATTTGCTAACTGCAAGATAAGAAAGAAGTGCAAATCCAGCACTGAGTATCCTTTCTGATATCAGCCTCAGTCACTGAACCAATGGCCCTCTGCACATGGAGTAGCTCCATGAGTCTGAACCCAAGCTTTGCTTCAATGCCCTTGACTTTGAAACTTGATATTTCCCAGGCTCTCACATCCAGGCACTCAAGTGCTCTTGATTTTTTTCCAAAGCTGTTTCTATCCATGTGAAGGTGCTGAGCAGAACCTGGGCATTGGACCTGTCACCATTGTGAGCCAGGCTGACTTGCTCCTTTTCTTGAGAATTCAAGCACAGCTGCTTGGCTTGGGGGAAGTAATGAGTTGCCCTCAGGCCTTTGATCCAAGAACAGTGAGGGAGTTACCTTGGTCTTCCAGCTGAACCGCCCCCTCAGCTAGTGACGTTCTTAGAGGAAATTGGCCTTTAGGGGCAAGAATTTCTGACAAAAAAAGAGTTGTGAAGTCCGCTTGGATCTTGTCTGGACAAGCTGAACAAAGCGTGTGTGGGTTTTTCTGGCTGTGGTCCTCTCTGAGATTTGCTCAGTGACCTTTGATTGACTGGCAGCTAAAAAATTAAAAAACAAAACAAAAACAAAACAACCCCACTTTTAACTATTAAAAAAAAAGACAATGCTTTGAGCCATGCCAGGGAGGTGGGTTGCTACAGTGGCACCAGGGCAAAAGGACATAGTGCCTCAGTGACTCATCCTTTTCCTGAATGAAATTGGAGGGGAGAAAGACAAAGAACTCCTTGCTAGGGCCCCCCCATTCCCTGCACACATTCTGTGAATGCCTTCTCCATAATTCATGCCTATTTGCCCTCTATTTTTGTTGCTTTGAATGGGAAGTAGAGAAAAGGGGATTTGTTTCAGCAAAGGTTTCATTTGATATTCTATTCATATTCCCACTCCTTTGACTAAGGGTTGCCACCTTGGGCTGGGCTGGTTAGACCCATACCATGAGACTAGGGCTTTTTGCTGCCATGAAGCCTCTGAGTAAGTATCTGAATCCAGCTGCAGAATATGATTAGACCCAGAAAAACAGCCAATGATGAACCTTTGGATTCCTGGGGGAGTCTAGTGTATAGAGTGAAAACTTTGGCCCACCCAATGCTTCTTAGTGAGGAAAAACACAAAATTTAGTATATTCGAGTGAATAAACATTTATTAAGCACTCATGGCAACCAGTAGTACTAGGCTGAATATTTTTAGTTGAGGGGTTTTAACCTTAGTTGTGTCCTGGATCCTTTGGGTTGCTGTCTGGTCAAGCCTATGGATCCCTTTTCAGAAAGAAGTTTGTAAATGCTTATGATTACAAAGGAAACCAAAGGTTGGGAGGGGGGAGCTGTAATTTTTTTCTCCAAGCTCATAGATGTCTTAAAATTTGGATACATGGATTATAGACTAAGAACTCCTCATTTAACACTTAAAATATTGCAAACCCTATGTTATTTCATTCAATCCTCACAACATCCTCACAATCCTTTCATTTAATCCACCCCTGAAAAGTAGGTGCTATTGTTATGGTCCTTTTCAGAAAAGGAAACTGAAATTGAGGAACATTAATTGATATATCTATTGTTAGATAACTAGTATCTGCTAGCAAGTATCAGATTATATGATTTGAACTCAGGTCTTCTTAATGTCAATACCAAAAGTCTATTCACCATGCTGTCTATCTGTCTCATTGTGCATGATACTGTATTGGGTCCTCAAGAGACAGTAAAGTGAAAAATATAAAAATAATAACAAAAATCCGGACTCTTAGGGAACTTACACGGTGCAAAGAATGCATAATCACAAATTAAGTTCAAGTGACAAAGAACTGTGAACTGGAGGAGGATAGGGTCAGAAAAGATCTCTCATAGGTGGTGACACCTGATAAAAGCTGTTAATTAAGAGGCAGAGATAAGGAAAGAGGGATTTCCAGATGGGGGGAAGCCTTTTGCAGAGACAAAGAATTAGGGGATAAAATGGTACGTATATACAGGGAATAGTTAACAATCTGGTATCTTGCGAAAAGGAAAATGTAAAAGCAGATCCCTAAATGAGTTTGAAGTCCAATTGAAGGGGGCTTTAAGACAGGTTGAGGAGTTTGTGATTTATTCTAGAGGCAATGAGGAACCATTGAAGTTTTAGAGAAGGCAAGTGACATGGTCAGACTCTTATTATAGGAAATATCAATCGAAGCTGTGTTGATTGAGGATAGGAGAGACTAGAAGAAGTTCAGCTATAATCCAAATGAGAAGTAAAGAGATTCTAGAGTAGGCAGTACCTAAGGGAGAAGGGAGAGATGTTGGCTAAATATTAAACTCCTGTGTTAAAGAACTGTTATGGGCACCAAATGAGATAACACTTGTAAAGCACCTTGCAAACCCTAAAAGTTTTGTAGAAATGGCTAGCTATTATTATTATTACTAATAACATTAATGTAGTAGTTAAGGATGACATTGAGCAATTATCAGCCTGAAACTATGGGAGTGCCCTAGAAAAAATGGAGAAATTCCAAATAAGGTTGAATTATATTAAATTCTGTTTTGTACTGTTGAATTTGAGATTTCACTGCGATATCTAAGAGACTGGAATTCCAGCAAGAGATAAGGCCTGGACCATAGTAGAAGCTGCCAAGTAGTTAACCCAAGAATACATTGTATACCCTGATATCTGATAATGTTGGTTTTACAGAATTCACTTGGAAAAAAAAACAAAAAAAATAAAGAATTTTCTTAACTCCCAGGAGAGCAGGTTGAATGATATTTGTGTATGAATATATTTATTCATTAGGACTATAACTGTGATTTCAATAAAGCAAGGAGCTTCAGATGAGGAATTTCCTATACCAAGTCAGGTTGGCATTTTCTCTGCAATTGAGATTCTTGGAGTATTTTCTAGGGCACTGAGAGGGTTGAGTCATATAGGCAGCTTATGACCACAAGACTTTAAAGTTTGTTAAAGTTTTAAGAATATAAGGTCTCACCAATACACTTTTAATGGAATTATGAACTGGATCAATCATTCTGGAGACCAGTGTGGAACTATGCCCAAAGACTGTTCATCCCCTTCAACCCAACAATATCATTACCAGGTCTAAATCTCAAAATGGTTAAAGAAAGGGACAATGATCTTTTGTTACAAAAATATTTATAGCAGCTCTTTTCATGGTTGGCAAATAATTGGAAACTGAGGAGATGTCTGTCCATTAATTGGAGAATGACTGAAGAAGTTGTAGTATAGGATTGTGATGGAATACTATTGTGCTCTAAGAAATGATGAGCAGGATGGTTTCAGGAAAAACCTGGGACATTTTGTATGAGTTGATATACAGTGAAGTGAACAGAACCAGAACCTTCTACACATTAACAACAATATTATAATGATGAACATCTGTGAAAGACTTCATCACTGTGATAAATACAGTGATCCAAGACAATTTCAAAGGCTCCAAGATGAAAAATAACTATTCTCCTCTTGAAAGAGGGCTAATAAACTCTGAATGCAAATCAAAGCATACTTTTTCTGCTGTTACTTTCCTGTCTGGGTCCATGTGCACATATATGTACATGCGCATGCTTTCTTTTGCAACATGGCTAACATGAAAATATCTTTTGTATGACTTTGCATGTATAATTGATATATTGCTTGTTTTTCAAAGGGGTAGGAGGAGTCAGGAGTTAGAGAAATTGGAATTCAAAAGGATAAGAAGAAATCAATGTTAAAAGTTGTTTTAAAATATAAATGTTAAAAGTTTTTAAAAATGTAATTGAGAAACATTTAATGAAATAAATAATAGATTAAATGTTACATAGATTAAATATTAAATGTAATATTTATTTTTAAAGGATTTTAAAAAATTATCCTATAACTTTCTTTTTTAATTGTAGCTTTTTATTTTCAAAACATATGCAAGGATAATTTTTCAACATTGACCCTTGCAAAACCTTGTGTTCCAGTTTTTCCTCCCCTTCCCCTTCATCTCATCCCTTAGGTGGCAAGCAATCCAATATATGTTAGACATGGTAAAAATATATGTAAATTGAATATAGGCATACATGTTTATACAATTATCTTGCTGCACAAGAAAAATCTTATCAAAAAAGAAGAAAAATGAGAAAGAAAATAAAATTCACGCTAACAACAATAAAAGAAGTGAAAATGCTATGTCGTGATCCACACTCAGTTCCCACAGTCCTCTCTCTGGGTGTAGATGGCTTGCATCATCACAAGATCATTGGATCTTGCCTGAATCATATCATTGTTGAGAAAAACCACATCCATCAGGATTGATCATCATATAATCTTGCTGTTGCCATGTAGAGTGATTTCCTGGTTCTGCTCATTAAATGTAATATTTAAAATATTGCTAATTAGCAATATTAAATAAAATATATTTTTAAAAGAATAAATGGCTTCATTTGAGCCTTACTACAACATTGTGAGGTAGCTGATGAAAGCATCATCATCTCCACTTTACAAATAAGGAAACTAAAGTTCAGAGAGGCAAAAAATTACTTACTTAGATTCACAGTGAGTGTAAATCAATCCTAGCAGTAGAACTGAAGTCTCTCAATGCTAAAACCAAAACTCCTGACACTGCTTACCTAGCTTGTACTAACATATACCCAATTCCTCCATGCCATCCAAAGCCAAGGTCACATCAAGGGCTTTTCCAGACTTTTAAGTAGGTAATTGAATTTTTGCTTCTCATATTCATGCAAAACTGAACAAACTCTGAGGCAGGTATTGGATGGTATTAGAGAGAGATGCTCTGTCCCATGTTACAGAATTGAAATGTTGCCTGGCAGAACAGGGTGATGAATTTCACATTGGTTTGGCAATCTATCTTCCATATCCCTCAAGAGAAACTATCCAAGTATTTTCTTACAAATATTCATGGAGGAGGGAAAGGAATAAGTATTCATGTAAGAGGAAAGCAAAACACAAGAACTGAAGGTAAAATTGAAAAGAGGAAGCACTTGAAGAGACTATTGTAGGCTCTTAAAGCAGCCAGCTTCCTATATAATTTTTTTCTAGATGAAGTCAACATTGCCTAGAAATGAGGCAAGTCCTTTAGGTCAGAGGTTCCAATAAAATAGACTGAAGCTTTTCTTTCTTTTCCTTCCTTGATCATAATTCTTTTGGATGCTTCAAAAAGATATTTTACTAAAAGGAAATAATGATTGCAAACATCTTTTATGTTGTAGTAGTCAAATCTCAATCACCTGAAATCTGCCAGTATTCCACAATTGTCCCCCTCCTCGTAGTCCCTTGATGAAGATACTTTTCAGACTGGAGGACTTTGTGGTTTGAAGATGTTCCTCTGAGAATTCCGGCATAATTCTCCTTTTGGCATGGTCATTGCTTCTTAGTCTACTGCCTGACTTCTCTCTACCTGTTCCATATCTAACTTCTGTTTGATCAGTACTTCATTGAAATGGATTCTTCATTACCATGAATATTGTTTTGACTTAGAGAGTCCCCAGAAATGGCTTGATGATCCCATTGTTAATAAGGTTGTTAACTCTTTGGTAAGTAGAGATCATGACTAGAAATTTACTGGTAATGTCAGAGATGCTAATGATTTATTTGCAGGGCTTATAGATGCCTTTAAAGAACCCTTCATCAGATGCTGTCTCCTCTTCCTCAGGGAAAACACCACTGATTCTTGGATAAGAAAGCTAATAATTTTGTCCCTAATGGCTTTAGTAATATCTCTCCTCATAGTTCTATAGCTAAAATAAACTTACCAGGTAGTCATGTGTCTCTCTGTTCTATAGTTTCCTTTTCTACAAAATGAAGAGTATATATTCAATGTCCTCCAAACTCATTAATGATATTGGTCATTGTTATTGTTGTTGTTTTTCTGTGTTTTTTTCTTTCCCTGGTTTAAGTATTTAGTTTAAGGGTGATATTTATCTCATAAAAGAGTTCTGGTAGAGTACTATCTTTTTCATTTTTGGAGAATAACTCATAAAATCTGGAAACAAATTGTTCTTTAAAAGTTTGATAGAAATCTCTGTTAAAAAAAAAAAAGAAAGAAAGAAATCTCTGTAAATCCATTAGGACCAGGAGCCTTTTTCTTTGGTAGTTCTTTTATAACTAAATCTATTTCTTTTCTGAGATTGGGTTAAAATCTCTGTTTGGTCTTTTGATAATTCATGTATTTTTATTTTTAAGGCTCTATTTCTTTTGAATTCTTAATTCTGTTAGCACTAAACTGTGCATAAAATGCTCCAATTATTCTTTTTTATTTCTTCTATATTTTCTGGGATTTCAACTTGCTCATGTGCTATTTTATGGATTTGTTGCTCTATGTTTAAAATCACATTAGCTTAGAAAGGGTTTATCAATTTTATTAGTCTCTTCAGAGAACTAACTTTTAGTTTTATCTATTATTTCTATATTTTTGTCTCAATTTGTTTTTATACAAATTCAATATAACTTTTTTGTACTTAAAGTTTAGTTGTTTCTATTTTTTAAAAAGTATATATATTATTTATATATATTCAGTTTATCAAACTTCTCTTTTTATTTTTTGTTAATACATATTTATAAAATTTATATTTACATATAATTGATAAAAATTAGATGTTTTACATATGTGTATACATCCATTTATCTGTCTATCCATACAAATACAGAAATACTTGTATCTATACAGATAGAAAGATGGCGGACAGGTAGATAATTTCTCCACTGAGGACTGCTTTAGCTACATCCTAGAAATGTTAATATGTTATTTTATCATTACCATTGTTTCTGTGGTTTAGTTTTTGACTCACTCACTTTAAAGGATTTGATTGTTAAGTCTCCACTTTCTTTGTGGCCTGAACTAATGCATTATAGGCAGTAAAGAATGTACTAATTATTTCTGCCTTTTTACATTTGTTTGTGAAATATCTGTGCCCTAATACATGGTTAATTTTTGAAAAGTTCTATTTGAAATGTGTATGCTCCTTTGCTGTCCCTTTTTGAAGACGGCAGAAGTCTTTTAACTCTAATTTCTCCAGAAATTTGTTACATTCCATATTTTCCTTTTTGTTTATCTTTCTGTTAGGCTTTTCCAAATCTGAGAGAGATATATTGAACTTCCTACCAGTATTGTATTCCTGTCTCTGTCTTCTTGTGGCTCAGATCATATTTCCTTTATGAATTTGGATGCTACAGTATGTTGAGAATATAGGTTTATTTTAGACATTAGTTTATTGTCTATGATTCCTTTCAACTTAATATAGTTTCTATTTCTTCCCTTTTTAAAATGTTTTGTTTTTTACTCTATCAGACAGCATAATTGCAACTTCTGCTTTTTTGGATTTATTTGATGTGTAGTAAAAACAAGCACAAAAAATGTCCAACACAAACCTATCCCCTTAGTTTTATTTTATGTATGCCTTTTTTTTTGAAAAATGTATTTCTCATAAGCAATATATTTTAGGATTTTCTTTTCTAATATAATCTATCCCTCTTGTTTTGTTAGATTGATTAATTCATTCACATTTAAAATTACTAGGTTTGCATTTTCTCCCATCTGTTCTCTAATATTATTTTTCAAGTTATAATTTTTTCTCCTCTTCTGACTCAAACATAGTACTATGTTCCTTCAGTTACTTTACCTTACTCTTTTTTTAAAAAGGTGGTTTTTAACACTTCCTCTCTGTGTGACCTTAGGCAAGTCACTTAACCCCGATTGCCTCAGCACACACACACATAGACACACACACACACACACACACACACACACACACACACACACACAAGTGTTTCTATTTCCCCTGATTCTCTTTTCTTCATTCCTGATCCCCTCTTTTGGTTTGTTATCCCTTTCTATTAAAGGTTTTGCTAATTTGCTAAATCTGTTGATTTTATTTGGTTATATAATTCTTCATTTTTTTCCTCTGAATGAGTAAGTAGATTTCCCCTTCTTCTCTTTCACATCAACTAGTCCTATTCATTAGATTTTTAAATTTCATTTTCCATGCCCCTGTACAAAAAGGATTTCTCTCCCTGTCTTCATTATCCATTCCCTCTTTCTGTCTACTCCCAATCCTCTAATTCATGAGCTTTATAATTATCTGGTCTTTCTTTTTTTCCTGTATTCCTTATGCAATTAAGACTTCCAATGTATCATCCTTGTAGACTGTTTCTGCTGTTTCTGCAATTATCTTATAGAGCTTGCCCATGAATTCCTCTTCTTCACAGCCTGATCTCTAGACCAATGCCTGTTATTCTAGGTATCAAAGAGAATATTGCCCAATGACAGGGATTATTCATTTAGCCCATCACTGATCTATACATTTTTGTTTTTACCTCCTCTTCCCATTTACATCAAATTCTCTTCCCAAAGTCCATTCTTTGTTATTTCTCCAAATTCCAGTTACCTCCTGGAGCTCCAACCCCTCACACACACATAGACAAACCCCCCCCACACACACACACATCAGAGAGGATGATTAAATTTTTTAAGTACCAAATTCTCCAGGATACACCTAGTGCAAGGTTCCTATCACCTTTACAGACCTTCTCTCTTCATCCATAGGAGCATTCATCAGTGGAACTCTCTCTCACTACCAAAGCAGGAACTCTTGACCCATTCCCCTATATGCTCTTCCCTTTATGAGACCACAGGGGTCACTTCCTATCATTGCTACCCTTGATTTGACCCCAGAACATCACACATTCTTCTTTTTCACTCTCTTCCCCTCTCTCCCTTTCATGTGCCCTCCCATGTAGTCCCACAGGAAAAAAAATTCACTTGTGAACAGGAAGGACATCTCTAGGTTTTGTCCATCATTTCTTATACTTTCATTGTTAACTGTTCAAAACTCACTCCTATACTTTTCCTTCCCTGTGAACCTTTGAAATGACAAGTCTCTTTCCAAGGAACATTTCACATGATCCCCACTGGGGAACCAGGTAGGACTTTGACATCTGAAGAAATAGAGCCTGCCATTGTCTGCTGAACTTTTTTATGACTGAATGATAGTAACCACGGAGAGCAGAAATGATAAGGTAGGACTTTAGAGGACCCAGAATCTTGTGTTTCCTTAAGAAACAAGTCAGAATAATTTTTTAAAAGCAGATGTTTTGCTACTTTCCCCCTAAATAGCAGCTGATTCTTCTCATCCCCAAAGCTGGGAACATTGTGTTCTTTAAACCTTAAAACACTTTATAAACTTCAGCTATTAACATTTCAGTTGGGGTTTATATTTTAAATCACACCAGAGGTTTGTGTACTTGGAGTCTTAATTATTCCTCCTTCCCTAGTAGCTCCTGTCAAAGTCAAAAGCTAAACAAGATCATCCTCAATTTTTTTCTTTTTTTTAAAATCCTACTTTGATGTTTTCTGACTTTGATGCTTTTTTTGTCATTTTGGGTTGCTGCCACCATTGATCACAATAAATAGATGATCTCAGAATCATGGGAAGGTCCCTGGTGAGCACAAGCTGGATGGAACATGTGACAGATGGGGCTTTATTTAGAAGTGGTATCAAGAATGTCTTCAGGAAAATGGGCTCTGGGGAAAAAAAATGGCCACGTGAGAGCCAGAGGTAATCCATGGATAGCCTGCTGGGCAGCCTAGGGGCCTCTTAGTGTCTTCTCAAAGTGATGAAAATACAAAGAAAACATTCTGGGGGATTCCCTGCACCTCTCTCATGGGGGAGACCCATAAGCTAGATAGTTATGACTGGGATGTGATATGTATTCCTCAAGGGAACAGGGGCTTCAGTGAGATCAGAGATTCATAGAATAGGGATTTGAAATGTGAGAACTGGAAGAGGACCTCAGAGTGCCATTTACTAACTCTCTCCCAAATCCACCTCTTTATACGTCTTCTCTTTTTGTTGTCCTTTCAGATGCCCAGAAGTGATGATGTCCTTGACTTGTCCCAATCTGTTACCCATCTTCCCAAGTTGCCAAGCTTTATTGAATCTCTCTCTCCATAATCTCTTTCATTTATCTTCTCACTACTCACACAGTCACCTCCCTCATTCTGTCTTTCATCATTCCTAGAATCTTGCATTCCTCTCCAAACTTGTCTCCCTGCTCAAGCTTCCCTCATCTCTAGGTCATTTTCCTTATATCTGCCAATGTGATTTCTCCCAAGCACAGGTCTAACCATGACCATGCCATTGCCCTGCTCAAGAAACTACAGTGCCTCCTTATGGACTCTTAGATAAAACCACCTCTTGTGTTCAGCATTTAAAGTCCTTTAGAATGCAACTTCAATCTTTTATGCAATCTACCTTCTAGCCACATCAGTGTACCTATAGTGAAACCTATAGATTCCTGTCCTCCCAGAATCATGTTTTTAAATAATTGGAGAAAAAGCTATTTTCAGTGGAAGTTAATAAAAAATAAACAATAAGCTTTTCCCATTTAAGATCACAATACCCTAAAATCTTTCCATGTGACCCTGTAGAGTTCCTTGTACTTTGACTTATTACATTTTAGATCTTAATTTCTGAACCCAATGAGCATCATTAGATAATAACAGACAAAGAAGGAGGAGCAGTTATAATTCTGGGAAAAGACCAACATTTCATCAGACCAAACTGTTGTTCACAACCTCCAGGCTATAATATTGGTCTATAGGACCTTAAGAACAATATCTTTAATAGATGTCACTATCACCAATATCCCTAGTCTCTAGACTATGTGGAATTTAAAAAAAAAAGCTTTCAAAGAAGAGCGACCTGGCTGAGGAGGTCAAAGCCACATGGGAACACAGCAAGGTGAGCATCATTCCTGGAATCTTGCCTGAGAGTGGAGTTGTACCCAGGATGCTTGCAGAGATTCTAAAGACAATGACCTCATATCCTAACACTTTTATTCTACTATAAAAAGCAATTATTTTATCCCCTTGAGCAATAATACATAAAACATGGAATAAAAAGAAATAATATAAAATGATAGTGTCTTGACCCATGACAGTTTCAATTTAAAGCCCATCAAGAAAGATGGAATGAGATGAATAACAATAATAATGTTTGTAATAGCAATAAACAATAATAATGTTTCCACGGAGACATGGTAGAAATTTTGTGACACATACTGAAGGTTGCAAAAATGCAATAGCAACTGCTACCAAGTCAAGCCTTAATTGACTCCACCTTCCTCAATCCCCTCTTCCTTCTGTTTAGAGGGCTGGAGGGTGGAATAAATTCTCCCCAATACTTCCTTTATAGAGGGCAGAAACTGCACTCTCATCATTTCACTGTGCATCTACTGCCCTGTTTGGTTTCAACTCCACAGGAAAAGATATCTCCCTGATGTCCCATTCCCCTCTTCCTCTCTCCCTCTTTAGAATATAAACTCATAGAGGGCAGGTGCTGCCTTTCTTTTTTATTAACTATATCCTTAGCATTTAGCAAAATGGCTGGCATATTGTAGCTTCTTTAATAAATGCTTCTAAAAATCATAATCTGGTGACCAGAATCAGACACCAAAAGTTTGCTGTTTTTTATAATTTGATGCCAAATTTCTGAGCTACAAATTGATACTTCAAAAATTAAGAATTTGCAGCAGCTAGATAGTGCAGTGGATAGAGCACTAACCCTGAAGTCAAGAGGACCTGAATTCAAATCTGGTCTCAGACACTTAATGCTTTCTAACTGTATGACTCTGAGCAAGTCACTTAACCCCAATTGCCTCAGGAAAAAAAAAAGAATTTAACAAACTATACTTGAATTACAATAGTATCACAGATAACATAGATATCTAAAATAATCCAGAAATAACAAAAATTTTAGAATTTTTCAATATATGTTACTATGACAAATATTCCCAATCTTCAAGCTATGAGGAATGAATTGTTTTCCAAATCTTGTTCTTTTGACTCCACAACAGCTCTCCCATATGTTGCTTCCACTCTTCTCACACAACTGCCACTTATTATACTCTTTTCATTTGGACTATTGCAATAGGCTTCTACCTGGTCTTCTTTCCTCAACTTTCTCCCTTGTCTAAAACCTGACCCCAAGCGATGTTTTCAGTCCTATTATATATTACATGCCCCACTTCTACCTTCTAGTTGTGTTTACACTCTTGCTGGTTCTCACAAATGGCACTGCCTCCCCTTTCTCCATGCCTTTGTATTAGCTGTGTCTTATACCTGGAATGCTCTCCCTCCTCACCTCCAACTTTTTGAAGACTTAAGATTGAGCATCATCTTCTTCTACAAGAGGCCTTTCCTCATGTAGAAGAAGTGTGCCCAGATGTGTTTTGGATATACCTACATATGTGATACTGCCTTCTCCAATAGAATGTGAGTTCTTTGATGACACAGATTCTTCTACTTTTGTTTTTGTATAACCCTCATGCCTATCACAGAGCTGAAACTTAATTCATTGTTCTTTGTGTCATTTATGATTTTGATGCTCTTACAATCATTATATTACAAGGTAGGAAGCATCACTGGAAGACTTGACATGTCAAAGAGATGAGGATTGTAGCAATGAGCAGTTTGGGAAACATGAAAAGCAGAATAAGCATCCCAAATTAAATTCAGCTCAATCCCTTCCTCCTGCCCAGTTCTAGGTCTACCTAATTGCCCTTCAGGTCTGAGTATTGATGGAGTTGCACAATAGGCTGTTCAGCTGGAACCAGGAGTATTGTGTATTCACCATATTTTTCTAGTGTGAGTGGTGCTAATTCAACTCTTACCTTCCTAAAAAATGTCACCAGAAGACCACAGAGTGATGTGGGCTTGAGGAAATTAGCATAACATCCTCTTCAAGAATGATCATTCAGAGAATATCTTCATCAGTGGGATAACTCATATTATTCCATAAAACTTTTGAACATCTTAAATAAGCAAATGTCTCTCAGATGCTTCACATTTCATGTCATGCAAAAATCAATATTTAGCAAAGTTATCTCTGTAGATTCATGTGTTATCGTGTCTTCTATATTTTCAACATATATCAGACACTTTTCTTTAGGTATACCTTCATGGCTACATGGTTTAGGGAGTTGCCTCTCTTTTAAAATAGATCACTTGACACTTTGGAACATTGTATTATTTACTTCTCAACAGGCATATAACTTAAAAGCAAACAAAATCAACCTGGTGTGTTACATTAAAGATGTTCCCCAATATAAAAAATTGCTAGTTAAAACCTTCCTTTTGCCCTCTTGTGCTTTCAAGAATCATAGTATCCAACAAGGAGGTAATCCAAAGCAATCCCTAGAGACTTGTAATGGAAAGTGCCATCTACAGAGAGAACTATGGAAACTGATTGTAAATCAAAGCATAGTATTTTTATCTTTTTGTTGTTATTGTTTATTTGCTTTTTTCTTTCTCATGTTTTCCCCTTTTTATTTAATTTTTCTTGCATAGCATGATGAATATGAAAATGTTCAAAAGAATTGCACACGTTTAACCTATAAGATTGTTTGCTTCTAGGAGAAGGGAGAGAGAGTGAGAAAAATTTGGAGCACAAGGTTTTGCAAAGGTAAATGTTGAAAACTATCTTTGCATGTGTTTGGAAAAACAAAATACTATTGAAAAAGAATCATAGTATCACAGATTGTGAGCAGGACCAATTTAGGCTTAGGTAAACTATGTGACTTTCCCAGGGTCACATGGCAAGTAATTGCCAGAGCTGGGATTTGAACCTATATTCTCTGGTTCCAAATCTATGACTTTCCTGGGAAATCATTTTTTAGTCGTTTTTTTGGGGGGGAGGGGTGGGGGGGGGTTGGTACCATCTTGGGAATTTTGCATTTATATGGAATCTTTACTTCTTTGAAGTACTTTGAGAATTGATCCTTAAGTGTCTTTAAAGTTATATCTGTAAGAGCCTTCAAATCTTCCCAACAACATCTTATTTTGTATCACTGATACTTTCTCACTGAATACAGTGAGATTCCAAATGTAGAACACATGTTGATGCGGTATCATCATTAATAGAAGTACATAATTTTAGTTATGCTGGCACATCTGGTCCCTTCTGAGAGATATTTGCTGTTTTCTGTCTGATTTCATATACCATTGTTCTTGGATTAACCTGACTTAGTCAGTCAACAAGTGCTTAGCAAACATCAACTTTGTGCCAACCAGTGTATTAAGTCCAGAGGACACAAAGAAAGCAAAATCAATTCCTGCCCTCAGGGAATTCACATTCTGATGGGAGAAGTAAACATGAAAAAAAATCTACATATATTCAAGATATACTGTCTGTTTGTAGTAATGAACATGCACACAGGTGCAAAATTTGTGTATGTCTATATAAACAAATTTATTTAAAAAACTCATTTTTGGGGCAGCTAGGTGGTGCAGTGGATAGAGCACCAGCCCTGAATTCAGGAGGATCTGAGTTCAAATCTAGTCTCAGACACTTAACATTCCCTAGCTGTGTGACCCTGGGCAAGTCACTTAACCTCAATTGCCTCAGCAAAAAGCAAAAAAAAAAATTAAAAAAAGGGAAAAAAATGAAAAAAATGAAAAAATAAAAAACTCATTTTTAACAAATAAAATCAGATTTAAATAATTGGAGAAATATTAATTGTTCATGGATAGGCAGGACCAAAATAATAAAAATGATAATTTTACCTAAATCAATTTACATATTCAATGCCATCCTAATTAGATTACCAAAAAAAAATTACTTAGCTTGAAAAAGTAACAACAAAATTCATCTAGAAGAACAGAAAGTCAAGAATATCAAAGGAACTAACGGAAAAAAATGTAAAGGAAGGAGATTAATAATAACAAATCTTAAACTATAAGGTAGTAATCATAAAAACTATCTGATACTGGCTAAGACATAGAAAGGTAGATCAATAGAAGAGAGTAGACACAATTTACAGTATCAATTTATATATTATATGGCATATTATATAGAATTTAATATACATTTACACATATAATTTATCCATTTTACAGCTGTACATTATGCAGTATATTATATAAATATGATAATCTTACCTAGATCTTATTTCAAGTCCTCTAAAGGCATCTTTTTTCTTTAATGACTTGTTGCTATATTGTAAGGTAACTCTACTTGTCATTTTCCCTTATTCTTTTCCTTATATTTTTTGGAATGAATTTGTTCTCTAAACCTATATTATCTTTGGCTACCTTTTCTCCTTCCTTGCCAGAGATTGTTTTTAGCTTAAGTCATTTTGGACTCTTTCAGCCTTTTTAAAAAAATGCCAACTGTTTTGCATCAACTAAATTATATTAAATGATGATGTGGTAAAAATCTTTACATTTGCCTATTTCTCTCTTTTTTTTTGGTGTTGAAAGTTTATTTAAATGGGTCAGGCTGGAACTGCTGCAACTGCTTTCAGTGTCTTCTCATCTTTGGATCATAGAATAGAATAGCAGATGGTTAGACTTGGAAGAAACTTTACAGATCATCTAGCCCAAATGCCTTGTTTTATAGAAACTGAGCCCTAGAGACCTGCCCAAGGACACATAGGCAGTTAGTAGCCAAGCTGGGACTGAAACTATATGTTTTATGTTTAACTTTAATTTTTAATTTATGGACTAAAATTATCATGTAAATTTTTTCTTCCCACCTCATTCCCACCCTTGAGATGACTACTATTAGACACAAATAGGCATATATAAATCATACACACACATACACACACATGTTTGTATGTAAAATT
Organism: Myrmecobius fasciatus; assembly: GCA_023553655.1. Taxonomy (NCBI): domain Eukaryota; kingdom Metazoa; phylum Chordata; class Mammalia; order Dasyuromorphia; family Myrmecobiidae; genus Myrmecobius; species Myrmecobius fasciatus. The sequence continues at coordinate 102,404 of JAJPUD010001351.1, forward strand.
ATTCTATACACACTTCCATTTATCAGTTCTTTTTTTAGATGCAGATAGCTTCTTTCTTCATATGTCTTTTATATCTAATTTGATAATGTATAGTAAAATAACTTCTTCAGTCAAAGTCATTTTTTTAAAATAACATCTCTGGTACTTACTTTGACTTTGTTCTGGCCAGTTGAAGAGCTATAAAATGAAGGCATTGAACTAGATGACTGCTGAGGTTCCTTCTAGCTACACATAGGGAACTTCTCTTTAAATAACTGATACATATTAAATTAGCCATTTTCTGGCTCTTATAACATGATGAATTTGCCTTCTGTGCTCATGTCCACTTCCTTACATTTTCTTCTAAAAGAAAGAACCTCTGATATGTAGGCATGATATTTTTTTGAGTAGATAGTCTTTGACCATTTTCATTTTTAGTCATAGTCCATCTATTCCAATAAAAGCTTTCCCCATTCTCATTTTCACACTGGAGTCAATGGATATCAAGATCAATGATAGAAACAAATGACTTTAAAATGAAGAGAAATCAAAGTAACATATTCCTTGCTGATAGTCTATCCATATTAGCTAGGTTAGTCTTTGGATAGTGCACAAAGCATCAATAGCAACATGAAACCCTCCCATTGTGCAAAGATCTGCCATATCTCATACTCAGAGACTTTAAGAGCCCATGGTCACCCTTGTATCAGAGAACATCATTAGGAAAAATGTTCATGAAGAGCAGCTAGCCAGAAAAGTTTAAATCATTGAACCGGTAACTTAAAAATCACAAAAATCATGAAATAAATTCAATGAGGTCATCTAGCTTCTGATTATGACCTGGGTAAGGGATCTATTTCCTAGAGAGAGCATGAGGGACTAATCAGATTACCTTTTATTGGGAAGTACCATCTGAAAAGACTGGGAGAGACTCTTGAGGTGTAACAAATAAAGGAAAGATTTCTGGCTAGACTCAGTATCATAAAAGCTCAGTTCAAATCCCAGCTCTGCTACTTACATATCTAATTCCCACAGATACCTTGTGATTTGAATTAAAGTCCAGAATGCTCTAGAACCATCTCGGTGGTATTCTTAACAAAACCAACTACAGGACTGAAGAAAATATTTCTCATTGTTACCGCACGCAGTGGCTGGTGGTCAGTGATCTGGGCACAGGATAGACAAGAAACAAACTAGCATGTACTGGAGATATTGAAGAGACAGCTAGAGCTCAGACAGGAATCATACTGGTACAGTGGAAGAATACAGCCTTCTGTCTGGCTCTAAAGATAGACAATCTTAGTTTAAATCCTTATTCTGATGTTAACTATTTGTGTGATCTTGGGCAAGTCATTTCACCCCGTAAACCTCAGTTTCCCTATCTGTAAAAATGAAAGGATTGTGTTAAAGAGACTCTGAAGTCCCTTCCAGCTCTATAATTCTGTGTGACTTCTGATGAGTCACTTCAGCTTCAGTTTCCTCATTTGTGAAATGAAAAGTTGAACTAGTATGATTTCTAAGCTTTAAATCATTAGAAATATCTTGGTTTGTATTCTGTCTCACATGCTCATTAACAAATGAACTTCAGATACTGACATAAGACCCCAACTTTAAAATGGCCTTCAATGAAGCTTTATGACTTAAATCCAGGCAACACCACAGATTCCAAGGAACCCATACTGCAGGTGACTCCAAGAGCTATGGAGAGATGCACAATGGGAATAAAGAGACTAGAGCATTTACTAACAGTGTCTTACAGGAGTAAGAAGCATTGCTGATAGCCCCATTATGGACATGTGTGTTGAGGAAAGGAGGAGAGGGTATGAGAAGAGATAAGCCAGGCACATGCTGCTCTGGTACCCAAATAAGGCCAAAATCCCTGGGTAGTGGCCTCCACTACATCAGGCAGACCTTCTCCAGAAGATTGATAATTGCACAGCATGAAAAGACATGAAGATGTTGCAATCAGGCCTCCTGGGGGAAGAATTCACATTGATGAGGTCGTGCATCCACAGGAGTCTTAGACAATGTTCTTGGTATGGGGGAGGAGAATAACTTAGGAATCAGCACTTACCCCCTGGGCCCTCATTAGATCACTTAGCCCCCCAATCATTTGGCCAGGTTTTAAGGGAACAGAACGAGGCTTTGAGACAATGCAGAATACCAGAAGGTATGTTTGGAGTCCAAGTCCCACTGGGAATATACATTTTCTTCCATGAATTCTCCACACTCCTATTCTGATGGATAAGCAGTATTTTATTTCTCCTTCTTGCATCTACTATACTAATTCACTGAAGTTTTTAATTTTTTCCTACAAAGGTGCAGGTATGAATTTGTACTAAAGGTAATTCTTCTATTAAAAAGAACAAGTTTATGTGGTATTTAGAATTAAAATCTTATTAAGTATTTAATTGGAAGAATATCGCTTACATTGGATTTTTACATAAATCTGATAAATTTAGCTGATTTAAGTGAAGAATTTCTTGTCATGGGGGAAACCAAAAAGGAAGGAGGCTATAGCTGATATACAATGTTCAGCTCTTGGATTATTAGTTTAGGAAGGATGATGATAAGCTGAACAGGAGAGCTGGGATAGTGAAGGTCCTTGAGAGTACACTACATCAAGGTCCATTGAAGGAAATGAGAGCCTTGGCCTGGAGAAGCAAAAACTTGGGATGAGAGGGTGCAGCTTGATAGTTGTGGTCATATATCTGATGTTTTATTGTATGGAGAAGGAGTAAGACTCATTCTGTTTTGGTCATAGTGAAAAGACCCAGGAGTTATGAGGAAAAAATGCAAAAGGGAAAATTCAGTCTTGACATTAGGAAGAATTTCTCAACAATTAGAGCCATCCAAAAGTAGGTTGGGATATCTGAATGAGTGTTAGGTTACCTTTCAGTTGAAGTCTTTGAGCAGAAGTTTTAGTATATACAAAGATAGGCAGATAGAAAGATATGAGTATTGGTTGAAGAAACTATAGACATTTTAGCCAAAAAAGGAGAAGACTTAGTGGTGGGATATGGTCATTGTCTCTAGGCACTTGAAGGACTATCAAGTTCAAGAGAAATTGGTTGTGTTCTGCTTGGCCACATAGGGCAAGAGAAAGAGCTGGGGGTGTGAGATAAAAAGAAGCTTAGTCCAATGGAATGGGCTGCTTTGGTAAGTAGAGAAGCACCTTCAAGAAAAGATTACATGATGACTTTGAGGGGATGGTGCTCACTTATGAGTTAGACCAAATGGCTGCTAAGGTCCCTTCCAATTCTGTGATTATCTAACATAAGGGCTGTTATGTGGAACCAGTAATGTGGACAGAATAACTATGAGACAGAGAAGAAGAAAAAGATATTTGCTGGTCACAAATTCCCTCCTGCAAGTCGTCCCAAATAGTAGAAGGGATATGTACTATGATATTGACTTTCAACATCCCTTCGAATTCTAAATCTGTGATCCTATGATTTCATATGCACAGAGCATTGGGGACAATTTCCCCAGCCCCTCATTCTGGATTCTATTTTTCTTGATTTAAATGAAGAATGTACTGTTAGAATTTGAAAAAAAAAAAAAAAAAAAAAAGCAAAAGTATCTCCTTCTCTAGGAAAATTTGGGCCTGGTCACCATCCTTCTTATCAAGTGTTTCTTCTTGTTTCACTAGCATGCATCTACCCATATACCTCTCTCTTTTTAATCATTTATGACAATTGATTCTACTCCCTTGCCCCCATCAATCCTCTTCCCTCCAACTGCATACCCCCAATTCTGGAAAAAACCTGATGGCGTTGTTTCCTGACCACATCCTCTGCTAATGATTACCACTGGCTGAGATCACTGTGTGTAAAGAGATAGTTACTTTTATTTATTTTCAATTGAACCCATAGCATCATCTAGTGATCTTCTAACCTCAAGGTAATCAGCAAAAAAAAAAAAAAAAACCTAAACCTAAACCTAGATTTAAGCCCTTGTAGACAAGCTCATCTCTTATTTTTGTTTCTATAATCAAGAGCAATAACTTTCTTTGAATCTTTCTTCTCGAGCCACGGGAAGATTGTTTTTTTTTTTTTTTTTTTTGGAAGTTTCCAGTCTGCGATGCTTATCTTCCCTTAGTACATTGGTCCCATTCTCTGAGTCTGGAGCATGGATCTTGCCTTTGAATTAATCAGAAGGTATAAATTTCATGACCAGCAATTTCTGTGAATCATGGTCCCTTTTTAAAGTGAGCACATAGGTAGCATTTCTAGTCTTTAAAGTCTTCTGAAGCACACGCACATGCACACAGAGTATACTCTCTCCCACCCCAGGATAAGCTAATCATTTCAAATCATATTACCAAGTTGATCCACTCAATTTGGGGTATTCAAACCAACACCTTTCCCTATTGAGGAGTAGTGGGTGAAGCATCAAACTTCTTCCCAAACTTTCCTTTATTAAAGGCAGGATTGGGACTTTTGAGCTCTCTCCACTTTCCATATGCAACTTTGTTCTCATTCCACAATATCCCCCAGATCAGGTACCCCTTGACATCCCCCTCCTTTCCTGCTTCCTTTTGTGTGTTGTCTTTTCCCATTAGACTATAAACTCCTTATGGACAGAGCTTTTCTTTCTTTCTTTTTTAACTTTTATCCACAGTATAGTGGCTAGCACACAATAGAGGCTTAATAAATTGGTAACAAGAGTAATGAGATAGATCTCTGCATACTATCAATGGGTATATATATCCAGAGGTACTTTCGAGCACTCCTGGTGGATGGCAGAATCCTGAGAGGGTATCATTTTATTTATTTATTCATTTATTTGTTTGTTTATCTTTTCATTCATTCATTTATCTATTCATTCATTCATTTGTTTATTTGTTCATTTCTTTATTTATTGTTGAGGCAATTGGGATTAAGTGACTTGCCCAGGGTCACACAGCCAGGAAGTATTAAGTGTCTGCGGGCAGATTTGAACTCAGGTCCTCCTGATTTCAGTGCTTGTGTTCTATCCATTATACCAAATAGCTGCCCCAGGGTGTCATTTTAAATAAATGTGCTCTTCCAGCTCTGAAGGCTCTGTTGGAAGTGCCACATGTGCCATCTGGTTATACCTGACCTACCTAGTAACATTTATACTTTCTGTTTATACCTGCCCATTCTACTCATACCTGTATCTTCTGGTCATATTTCCTTTTTCTAGCTGCATCTGTCCCTTCTGGTTATAGTTATACCTTGTGTTCACACCTGGTTTATAACCTAACTATAGAGCTTAGTCATTCAGTACATTTGATTCCAAAGCTCTCCAAATCAAACATTCTGGGGAAATAACCCCAAATCCTGAACTATGTTTTTGCTGATTGTAGTATGATATTGTAGTATATTGGGATTACACAGTCATCATTTGGTAACTAATCTCCTGGTCATGAGCCTTGCTGATCTCCCATGATGGATGGTCCTTTAGTTACAGGAATATCATCTATTGCTGGGCTCACATCACTTGCTGATGCTGCCAACAAACTCAACGATTGTTAAGAATGCAAGGTCAATTATATGGCACATAGGAGACATCTGAAAAGAATATGAGTGGGATGTAGAAACATCTATGTTTCTACAGTTTATACAGATAAGAATTGGGACTGGAGCTCTGATTTCATGAGCATGAGCAACTTCCAGACAAGGAAGCTTCCTCTACCACTGAAGATTGGTATTCTTACTACATTATATAGTCTCAATACTATATTGCCTTCCAATGCCTGATTACCTAGTTAGACATTACATGAAAATATACATACATTCATGCTAGTTGGTAGCTTCCCGTGTCAATGAATTACTCTTACTAATGATTGCTAATCTTTATTATTTCAATTCAATAAGCCATTATATGCCAGATATTGTACTAAGCTCTGGAGATAGTAAGGTAATACAGAAACAGTCACTGGCCCAAAGGAACTTGCATTCTTACTGTTGAAGGACTGCAATTAATATCAGCAACTTCTAAACTTGGCATTCTGGGAGTATGAGCCCAGTTGTTTGATCCTAGTTATGTCCACACAGCTGTGCTATGCCATAGTTGGGGGTGGTGGTAGTGGTTGAGATTGCATCTCATTTATTGAAATCCCAGATCTTCCAATTAGTTATTCACTTTCATACTCAGACACACACGACTAGCCACATATTCAAGTGGTATATCAAGAATAATGTGGTAGCCATCTACTTTCCCCTTTACAGGATGGCCCAACAAGATTACTGAATGATTCTTAGATATCTCTGCCTAATTCCTACTGTCATCACATTAAATGAAATAATATTTGTAAAATAGTGCAGTGCCCAGCACATAGAAAAAACTAAATACTTATTCTTCCTTTCCATCCCATCCATATATGCCATTTCCACCAACCCTTAAAGTTGTGCTTATGCGTTCTTTCCTCTCTCTTAGAGGGAAGAGTAGAGACTCTGCTGGATACACAGTTCAAAAGCTCTTTGGCCATAGTTCTGAAATATTCTCCAGAATGGTTGAATCAGTTCACAAGAACAGTACAAGCACTGAAATCAGGAGGACCTGAGTTCAAATCTGACCACAGACACTTAATACTTCCTGGCTGTGTGACCCTGGACAAGTCACTTAACCCCAATCGCCTCAATAATAAATAAACCCTTTAAGTCTCATTAAATGAAGACTTTTATTCTTCAAGAAGACTCCCTGACTTCTACCCTTGACCCTGAAAGAAGCAATTGCTGCCTTTGTGAAGTAACTAAGTAAAGAAGACTTCTCTGATGTACCCTTTAACACTCTTCCACTTCTTACCATGACTGCTTGCTTATAAATCTCTTGGTGCAGTTGTGAACTGATTCAACCATTCTGGAGAATAATTCAGAAGTATGGCCAAAGAGCTTTTGAACTGTGTATACCCTTTGATCCAGCAGGGTCTCTACTCTTCCCTCTAAAAGAGGGGAAAGGACTCATAAGCAAAAATGTTTGTAGCAGCCTTTTTTTGGCAGTGGCAAGGAATTGAAAAATGCCATCAGTTGGGGAATGGCTGAATAAGTTATGATATATGAATATAATGGAATATTATTGTTCTATAAAAAACAATGAGCAGACTGATTTCAGAAAAGCCTGGAAAGACTTACATGAACTGATGCTAAATGAAGTGAGCAAAAACAAAAGATCTTTGTATCCAATACCAACAAAATTATATGATGGTCAACTGTTATGGACTTGGATCTTTTCACTTGTGATGAAAAGTGCTATTCACATTCAGAGAGAAAATATGGAGAATGAATGTGAATGAAAGTATAGTATTTTTACCTTTTGTTGTTGTTGTTTGCTTATTTGTTTTTCTTTCCTCTGTTTATTTCCCTTTTGATCTGACTTTTCCTGTGTGGCACGTGTAGCGTGAATATGGAAAATATGGAAATATGTTTAGAAGAATTGCTCATTTAACATAAAAGATTGGTTGCTCTCTTGGAGAGGGATGAGGGAGAGAGAGGGGGAGGAAAATTTGGAACACAAGGTTTTGCAAAGGTAAATATTGAAAACTATCTTTGCATATATTTAAAAAAATAAAATACCATTTTCTTGCTAGACTGTAAGCTCCAGGAGGACCAAGAACCATGACTTAGCCTTCTTTATATTTCCTGTGGATGTGCTGTGGTGTCATATAGGTAGTAGGCACTTATTAATTATTTGTGGTCCCTTCCCTTTATAATGCTATGTCAGATTACTTTTTTCCATTCCTGCTGCTACGTTTTTGGAAGCTGGCAGGGCCATCCTGCCTCCGTGATTCTGTTTATAGGGTTCTTTATTTCTGAAATGACCTTATGCCCTTCTTCACTACTTGAAATCCTTCCCATCCCAGAGATACTGTGTGATGGAAAGAAAGAGTCCTAGCACTGGGCACAAAGAAATTAGGTTCAAAACTCACCTCTAATAATTCTTGCCTCTGTGGCTTCAGGAAAATTACTTAACTGCTCTGGGCTTCAGTTTCCTCACTTATAAAAAGGGGTTTGGACTAAATGACTCTTGAAGTTCCTTCTAGTTGTGCATGTATGACCTTATCCTCTATCCTTTATAGCCCACTTCAAATGCTGCCTTCTCCAGGAGCCTTCCCTGATTTCCTAACTCCATAATTACCACCCCTCCTAGATGTTGTATACTTTGGTACAAAACAATTCTTGAGGTGGAAAGCCAGGAGAGGAGACCCTACCAGTTGCAGTATCAGAAATAACTGATTTTTCTCCAATTATTTAAATCTGATTTTATTTGTACACATTGTAATTCCTTCTTTTTAAAATATTTTATTTTCCAGTTATGTGTAAAGATAGTTTTCAACATTCATTTTTGTAGTATTTTGATTTCCAAATTTTTCTTTCCTCTCTCCCTTACCTCCCCTCTCCTCAAGACAGCAAACAATCTGATATAGGTTATACACATACAATACTTTTAAACATATTTCCATATTAATCATGGTGTGAAAAAAAATTAGAACAAAAGGGAAAAATCACAAGACAGAAAAAGCAAACAAACAACAACAAAAAAAAATGGAAATAGTATGCTTTGATCCACATTTGCTCTCCATAGTTCTCTTTCTGGAAGCAGATATTTTCCATCCCAAATCTGTTGGAAGTCTCTTGGATCACTGTATTGTGGAGAAGAGCTAAGTCTATCATAATTTATAATCATATAACCTTGCTATTACTGCATATATCATGCATACATATATGTATGCATACATACACACAAACACACATATAAAACACATATGCATGTGTGTGTATGTGTATAATGCAATTTTGCTTATAGTTCTTGGATTTGTATTGACAGATGCTTTTCCAGATACTTTATAGTGTCTAGGTTATTTTATTTTATTATTTTTTTTCTCTTTTTGCTGAGGCAATCGGGGTCAAGTGACTTGCTCAGGGTCACACAGCTAGGACGTGTTAAGTGTCTGAGGCCAGATTTGAACTCAGGTTCTCCTGACTTCAGGGCTGGTGCTCTATCCACTATGCCATCTAGCTGCCCCCTCTAGGTTATTTTAAATGGGGAATCTTTTACTATCTTGAACACTGGGATTCAACTCAGATACTTTGACTTTGAGTATAGTAATTTTTTTCACCACTAATTATTATGCATATATTCTAAGATTCTAAAATGTTCTTTTTAGATAGTTTTTAAATATAAATTAATATTCAAAGTCAAATGATGACTATTTTAATTGTAGATCTTCCTTTTTCCAAAAATAATCTAATGGATTTTGGGGGGAAGGGGAATTTTTTAAAACTATATTTTCTTTATATTAGAAAACTAAAAAGTACTGATTAAAAATCGATGCCAGGCACTAGAAATATCAAGGCCTTGGAACTTTTAGTGTAGCCGAGGGAGACAAAATATACATAGGCATTGACATTTCTCTAGCTTTTCTAGAGAATTCTCTCTCCTGGTTCTCCTCCTACCTCTCTGATCTCTCTCCTCTGTTTCATTTCCTGGATCTTACTCCAGCTCACTCTCTGTAACCATAGGTTTCTCCCAAGATTTTCTTCTCTATATTATTTTACTTGGTGAACTCCCATGAATTTAATGATTATCTTTATGCAAATGATTTTAAAATCTTCCTATACTTCCTATACTGCTCCAACCTCTTAGCTGATCTCTAATCTTACATCTTCAATTGTCTTTTAAATATTTTGATATTCACTAGACATTCTTTTTTTCTTGGTAACTTTTTATTTTTATTTTATTTAAAATATTTAAATCTTATTTTATTTTAATGAATATTGGAAGGGATGTGAGAGAATTGGGACACTAATACATTGTTGGTGGAGTTGTGAATTGATCCAACCATTCTGTAAAGCAATTTGGAACTATACCCAAAGGGCTATCAAACTGTGCATATCCTTTGATCCAACAGTGTCTCTACTGGGAAAGTGAAAAGGACCCACATGTACAAATATGTTTGTAGCATATTTTTTTGTAGTGGCAAGGAACTGGAAACTGAGTAGATGCCCATCAGTTGTAGAGTGGCTGAATAAGTTATGGTATATGAATATTATGGAATATTATTGTTCTATAAGAAACGATCAACAGGATGACTTCAGAGAAGCTTGGAGAGACTTAGATGAACTGATGCCAAGTGAAGTGAGTAGAACCAGGAGAAAAATGTACACAACAATAGCAAGATTATAACATGATCAATTCTGATGGACATAATTCTTTTCAAAAGCAAGGTGATTCAGGCCAGTTCCAATCGTCTTGTGATAAAGAGAGCCATCTGCATCCAGAGAGGACTATAGGGACTGAGTGTGGATCACAACATAGTATTTTCACTTTTTTGTTGTTTTTTGCTTGCATTTTGTTTTGTTTTGTTTTTTATTTTTTCCCTTTTTGATCTTATTTTTCTTTGCAGCATGATAATCGTGGAAATATGTATAGAAGAATCACACATGTTTAACATATATTGGATTACTTGCCATCTGGGGGAAGGATGGGAGTGAAGGGAAGGAGAAAAACTTTGGAATACAAGGTTTTACAAGGGTGAATGTTGAAAATTACCTATGCATATGTTTTGAATATAAAAAGCTTTAATAAAAAAGGAAAATGAAAAATAGTATTTTATTTTTCCAAATACAGGAACAGACCGTTTTCAACATTCTTCTTTGCAAAATCTTGTGTTCTAAATATTCCTCTTCACCTCCCCAAGACAGCAAGCAATCCAATATAGGTTAAACAAGTATGATTCTTCTAAATATATTTCCATATTTGTCATGCTACATAAGAAAAATCTTATCTAGAGGGGAAAAACACAAGAAAAAAAATCAAGCCATCAAATAACAACAAAAAGAGTAAAAATATTATGCTTTGATCTACATTCAGTCTCCATAGTTCTCTCTCTGGATGCAGATGGCTTTTTCCATCACAAGTCTATTGGAATTGCCTTGAATCATCTCATTGTTGAAAAGAGCCAAGTCCATCACTGTTAATCATCACATAATCTTGTTGTTCCAATAAACATCTTACACTCAGTATGTCCGAATTATCTTTCTCTAAAGTTTCACCCATTTCTGTCTTCCATGATATTGTAGAGAGCAATACCATCCATTCAGGCCCTCAGGCTTGAAATCTCATTACCCTCAACTCTTCATCATCTCCCTCATATATAATCTGTTGCCAAGGCTTGTCAATTCTGTTTTCATTGTATCTCTCAAATATACTTCTTTCTTTCCTCTGACATTGCCCCCATCCTAATGCAGACCTTTATCATCTCACATCTATGCTGTTACAGTAGGTTCTGGTTATCAGCCTGCATCAAGTCTCATCCGATTTAAATTGCTCCTCCATTCAGCCACTAAGATGATTTTCCTGAGGTGCAGGTTCAATGTGACCCCCTACTCATTAAATTCCTGTGATTTTCTATTGCCACCAAGAGCAAATATCAAATTCAAAACCTATCTTCACCTGCCTCCTCTCTACTTTTCAGTCTTCTTACATCTTAATCCTTGATATATACTGTTTGGTCCAGTGACATTGACCTTCTGACTGACCCTCCTTTTTTCCCCTTTGGGCATTTCTTGGGCTGTTTCCCATCCTGAAACACTCTTGCTCTTCTGTTCCAACTACTGACCTCCCTGATTTCCTTTAATTTGTAACCAAAATACTGTCTTGTACAGGAAACTTCCCTAATCCCTTTTAATTCTAATGCCTTTCCCATTTATTACTTCCTATTTATCCTGTATCTAAGTTATTTGTATATATTTGTTCACATGTTGTCTCCTTCATTAAATTATAAGCTCTTTGAGGACAGGGGTTATCCTATACCCATTTTTGTATTTCTAGCAATTAGCATATTGCCTGCCACATAGTAGATATTTAATAAATATCAACTAGTTTTTGCATCTTTGTATATACAATTATTTGCATAAGAATATTTACAAAATAAATATAAGGTGATTTTTAGGGAAAAAGTACTCACAATTTAGGGAATTAGAACAGGGCTCATGAAGGACATTGTGCTTGAGTTTAGTCTGGAAGGAAACCAGGGATTTTGTGAGATGAAACCAAGGAGAGAGTATATTTTCCTAAAGATGCATAGCCAATTCAAAGACCCTAAAGCTGGAACTATATAAGGAAGAGCAAGAAAACGTGTTTGGATAGACGAAAGTAGCTCCCAAGAGTTTAGTTATCAGATCTTGGGAGCTGATGAGGTCGCCAAGAAAGAAAGTATAAAGTATAGATAAAGGGCATATTGTGGATCATGATCCTACCAAAAGAGCCTGAGGAATGGTCAGTTACACAGAGAGAAGGAGATCTAAGGGAGAGCAATGTAAAAAAATTCAAAGAGAAGAGAATATTCAGGGGAAGAACTTTTCCAACAGTGTCAAATTCTGCAGAGTGGCCAACAAAGATAAGAACTGTGGAAAGAATATCACATCTGAAAAGAACCCAATCTTAGCAATCTCAAAAAGATGAAACCAGAAGGAGAACATCAAACAGAAGAAAAACAGAAAAGATCTTCAATGAGAAAATTTCAATAGGAAAATACAGCTTAAGTATAGATTTGTGTGGGACTTTACTACTTTCCTTTTGACTTTACTACTTTCTCCCTGTGTGATTTTGGATGTCATTTAAACCTTCCACACTACATTCTCATATTCTATAAAATCAGGAAATTGGACTCTTTCTCTCTGAATCTACATTCATCTATTACTTATAGTGCCCAGTATCTTGATCCATGCTTTGTATACAGCCAGTGCTTAGTAAATCTTTGGTAAATAAATCAATAAAGTTGGGAAATGGATTGAATTATATTCAATAAAAGTACAATGTTATTCCAAATATACAAAAATATGAAATTATTACAAATGAATAACTTTTCCCACCCTCACAACCCTCTGGGATGAAGAGTCCAAATTACTCTTTGGCTCTCTGTAAGTTCATTAACTCACAGGATAGATATATTCTTCCTTATGGTTTTTCAAACACTCAAAATGGAAGAGGCATTAAGTCAGGGAGAATTGATGTTATTGATATTGTCTTTTTATCTGACAATACTGCATGCAATGCATCCTGCGCCACCCCCACCCCCTACCCTATATGTGTTTGTGCAGATGCATACCTGAGCACCAATTTCAGGGAGATCGTGGTGAGTTGAAGCCTTTTACCCTCCCCCCTCTCTTCTCCATAAGCTGGTCATCAATTCAATACTTTCCCTTGATATACTCATTCCACTTAATGTGCTCTCATAAGAATAAAGTGGTTATGAAATATGATGGACTTGACCACTTCTTTTTAAAAGCTACCAAAAATAGCTTGGTGAGGTCATCTGTTTTTAAGTTTTATTGATACTAAATGTTTTTACATCAGTCATTTAGAGATAAACTATTTTCTTCCTGCAGCACTCCTTCCCTTTTAACAAATAAAATAGTTAAACAAGATCAAATGACCCAGTGGCCAAGTTAGAAAGAATATACTGGATTCTATACCTATAATCTTCAGCTCTCTCCTTTTCTTTTTTCCCTTCTCTTCCCTTCACTTTTCTTTCTTTCCCCTTCCCCTTTCTCCTCTCCTCTCCCTTCCTCTTCCCCTTCCCCATTCTGTTCCCTTCTCTTCCCTACACTTCTCTTTCCTTCTCTTCTCTTTCCTTCTCTTTCCTTCCCTTCCCTTCTCACCAGTACTGATTATCATTCTTTTTTTTTTTTTTTTTTTTTGCTGAGGCAATTGGGGTTAAGTGACTTGCCCAGGGTCACACAGCTGTTACGTGTCTGAGACCAGATTTGAACTCAGGTCCTCCTGACTTCAGGGCTGGCACTCTATCCACTGCACCACCTAGCTGCCCCAAGTACTGATTATCATTACTCCATAGGGCACAACTTCCTTTTAGTGTTCTTTTTATTTCTATTATTTTAGCCATTGTATCTACATTTGTTTATTTTTTTAAGTTTGTACTTTTTGAGACTAGGTCTAGGCAGTTCAGTAGATAGAGCATTGGACTTGGAGTCAGAAAGACTTGAATTCAAATCTAGTCTCAGACACTTACTGACTGTGTGACCCTGGGCAAATGACTTAATCCCTGACTGCTTTAATCCAATGAAGAAAGCGTGGCAAACACTATCTTTGCCAAGAAAATTCCATGGACACATGGAGTGATCTACAAGATCAAGAAGAGTGAGATATGATGGAACAACTAAACAATAACTTATCCTTGGAAGTGCAGTAGTTGGTCACTGAACGAATCCCACTGCTGATTAATTTCTCACATCCTCCTCTTCCTCCTCTTCTTCCTCCTTCTCCTCCTCCTCCTCCTCCTCCTCAGAATTATCATCATTACTAACTTTTACATAACATCTACCATGTGCCAAGAACTCAACTGAACATTTTTCAAATACTACCTCATTTGACCTTCACAATGACTCTGCAAGGTAGATGCTATTATTATCATTTTTCATTTAAGGAAACTGAAGCAGGAAGAGGTTAAATGATTTGCCCAGAATCACCCTGCTACTAAATGTCTAAAGCTCTATTTGAACTTAGGTCTACCTGATTCTAAATCTGGCTCTCCATTTACCTAACTGCCTCATGACTGATTTTTTTTCCTTCTTATGTCTGGTGGTCCTTACTTTCTAGGGTTCACTTTATTGGTGCCAACTTAGTTCAGATGCTTGTGTTAGACCCACAGCAGATCAGAACAATTGAAGATGAGTAATCTTTTAGCCTCAGTCCTCCCAGAAGCAGGGATTATAAATGAACCATCATTCCCAACCTACACCTGTTTTCAAAAGTTCTCCCCCCTCACTTTTAGCTCATCCCAAGGAATCCTTGGCCATACTGATCAGAAAGGAGCTCTCCTCACCAGAAACTCTGCTCCCTGTAATAGCCATCTCTAGCTTCCTATCCCTTAAATATCTTATGTTTTCCTCTTCCTTATTGTTCTGCTGTCACCAAAAGAACCCTCCCCTTGATCACTTTACTCAGGAAAATAGCACCTGTTAGTTCCCTGAAAAAACCCTGAAAAAGGCCAAATTAGAAAAGCAAAGTTTATCTAGAATCTCCCTCCTTTCTCCCCTGCCAACCACACCCTGGCAATGTCTGGCTGTGGAACAGCAGCCAATGTCCCACACAGAGCAGAGAAAGAATTGTGACCTTTGAAAGAGTCTAGGCTGAGTCAGAGGTTATCAATGTGCTGGGTGCTCCCTGCACTAGGGTCGAGGGTGGACAATTCATTTGTCTTCAGTGATAGGAATTTTATTAATTTCTTCTTTACTTTGTTCCTTGGCTTATAGATCTGGTCTTGGAGAGGGAGGTGGCCAAGTCTGAAAATGAACTTCTAGATTAGCTGATGCTGCCCTTCATCTTGGAATGGGGTAATAGCAACCTTGAGCAGACCCCTTCTAAAGACAGAGCTCCATGAATGTGACTGGGCAGAGCCAGTGTTGGATGGAGTCTGAGAACCTGAGTCCAATGGGGCAGCTAGGTGGCGCAGTGGATAGAGCACTAGCCCTGAAGTCAGGAGGACCTGAGTTCAAATCTGGTCTCAGACACTTAACATTCCCTAGCTGTGTGACCCTGGGCAAGTCACTTTACCCCATTGCCTCAGCAAAAAAAAAAAAAAAAAAAAGTGGATCCGAGAACCTGAGTTCAAAATCTCATCCACCTTTGTGACATTGTGCAAGTAACTGAACCTTTCTGGGTCTCAGTTTCCTCAATTATAAAAAGATTTGAGTAGACTAGGTTACTTCCAGACTCTCTTCTTGCCTTAACTGTGTTTCTGTAAGATTAGTACTAAGGAACCTAAAGACACGAGCATTCCCCCCACCTGAAACTGGGGACACACAGATCTTTTTCTTAGCCCTTCTCTTAACTTTGTTATCTCTCAACCACATTCTCCTCTGTCTGGGGATGATTTTCCCACCCACATTGTTTTCCATAAGGATGATGTAGGGAAGAAGGGACACAAATTTTAAAATTTGAGTTGATCAGGAATGATAGGATTGTTGAAAAGAAAAATACCTCTCCCCCCCCCCAAAAAAAAAAGGTTCCAATGCTTTGAATTCAGTTTCCTCTTCTAGGATTCCATTAAGCTCTGGAATTGCAATCCTTACACTTGGTCTCATTATTGTTTTGGAAGGTACATCCAATGTGAGCTCCTTTAGGGTAGACATTGTCTTTACTTTCTCCTTAACACTTAGAATAGTGCTTTGTAAATACTAAGTCTGCAGAAATTCTTTTTATTTTCATTTTTACCCTTCCATCTTGCCAGATGATCAAAGCTCAGATGCTGAGGGTGCTCCCTGGTACTCTCTAGTACAAATAGGAGAAGAGTAGGGGGCTTAGTGGGAGTTATGCATGGCCTTTGGGTTTCCTTACCTGACCTTCTCAGAGCTGACATGACCTCCCACAACATTGAGTCAAACACGGAGGAAACTGAAGCCAAAGAAGGTTAAGTCCCTATCCCAAGACTGCAAAGGTAGAAAGCATAAGAAGTGAGATTTGAGCCCAAGTCTTCTGAATTCAGAGACAGGCTATTTGCACCTCCCTGTCCTGCTACCTATCCTTCCCTTTTTCCCTTTGCTCCTATTTTCCTGAATTTCTTTCCCCTCCTTACTACTATCTCTAATCCCTTTTTTCTCTCCGAAATCTTTATCTCCTTACTCTGGCCTCAGTTTCTCCTATTTACAATCTTGACTTTAGAACCAATGAATTCATCTACATTCTGCTTTCTGTCCTTGAATTCCACACTGGATTGTCCTTGATGCTCAGACCCTGCCAAATCCCATCCCTGGCTCATTCTTACCATTTTCTCTCTTCCTTTTTACTCCTGTGCTATGGAATAGTGCTGGAGAAAATCAGCCTACCTGAGCCCATGACAAAGCCATTATTTAACTGTGGAAGGGCCTTCCCTCTTTTAGGGCAATCCTTTTATTCTTCTCTGGATGACTCTCTTTCATCATCCTCTCAGTCACTATTTCAAACTTTCTCATCTCTCAACTTCCCACTCCTCTCCTCTTTCCAATCTCCCTCTCTTAGTAGATGACTTCCTCTATGAAGAAAGCCAAGGCCATCTGCATGTACATCTTTACTCATCCTTTGCTCCAGTCT
Organism: Myrmecobius fasciatus; assembly: GCA_023553655.1. Taxonomy (NCBI): domain Eukaryota; kingdom Metazoa; phylum Chordata; class Mammalia; order Dasyuromorphia; family Myrmecobiidae; genus Myrmecobius; species Myrmecobius fasciatus. Next base: position 119,441 of record JAJPUD010001351.1, read on the forward strand.
TTTCTCTTTGTCAAAGTGAATCCCTCTATTTGTACCCCTAAAGCTAACCCCTCTCATCTTTTGAAGATTGCCTTTCAAGATAATTGCCTCTTTTTAGTTCATCTTTAGTCACTTATTTTCCAAGGATCGCTTCATAATGCCTTTAAACTTGCCCTTGTCTTTTTATTCATCTTTAAAATATCATATAGCCTTGCTGGCACCTCAGGCTTTCATCCTATACCTTTCCTCACTCTTTCCCTGCCAAACTCCTAGAGAGAGTTGCCTCCTCTCAAATTGCCTTTGTTTCTTTGCCATTCCCTCCCTTCCCAACACCTCATAATCAAGCTTCTAACCCTATTGTAACTGAGACTGCTTTCTTGAAGAGTATAAAGATTTCTGCCAAATCCAGTGTTTTCCCCCCACTCTAGTCATCATTAATCTTGACTTTTATTCAGCCTTTGATACTATTGATCACTTCATCCTCTTAGATACTGTTTTTTCCCTAGACTTTACTGATACTGTATTCTTCTAACTCTACTTCTCTGATCATCCCTTCTCAAATTTTGTTGTTTGCTCATTATCCCCACCCCCAAATGTTCTAATGTGTGTGTCTCTCATAGTCCTTTTTTCCCCTTTCTCTCTCCTTCCATTTCCTCCCTTTCCCCTTTCCTTCCTCATTTCCCTTTCCCTTTCCCTTCACCCCTCCCTTTTACCTTCAATTTCCTTTCCCTTCCCCTTTCCCTTTTCTTTTTTTCCCCACTCCAATAACTCACCCTCCATTCAACTATCAATGTAATTTTCTGAAAGCAAAAGTCTGGGATACTAATTCCCTTATACACACACACACACACACACACACACACACACACACACACACACCCTTTTATAGTTTTCTTATACCCTACTTCCCACCATTTACACTCTGATCCAGTGATGTTGACATCTTTTATGTTTTAGGAACAAGACTCCATCGTTCTACTTTGGGCACTCTCTGCTTTCCACTATTTCTTGACTTCTCTCAATTCTTTAAAGATCCAAATAAAATTCCATGTTCTGCTTGAAGCCTTTCCCCATCTTTCTCAATTCCAGTGTCTTTCTTATTTTATTCATTTTCCATTTATCCAATATGTAATTTTTGTACATATTTGTATAACCTGAGTCCCAAAGCTCATTACCTGATTATATTTGTTTACCTGTTGTCTGCCCCCCACCTTAGAATGTAAACTCCTTGAGACCAGGGATTGTCCTTTGCCTCTTTTTGTATCAACAGTACTTAGTACAGTGCCTGGAACAAAGCAGGTACTTAATAAAGCTTATTGCTTAACTGACCTTTCTACCCCTCATTCACATTACTTCTCTTCAGCCAAATGGAACAATAGTGATATCCTGAACTTGATCTTCCATCTCTTTTCTCTGGGCACCTGCCCAGACTGCCCACCCTCCCTCCATCCCCATACCTGGAATGCCCTCCATCCTTATTTCTATCCCTAGCTACCCCCTCCCCCCAATTCCAGCTGCAGTCTCCTTCCTGAAGCCTTTTCTGATCCTTCTCTCTTAGTTATTTGTGTTCTTTCCCACCTCAAATTGCTTTTCCTTTCATCATCTGCATTCATCCTATTTTGACATTACTACATCTCAAGATCCTGTTGAAGAGAGACTGTTTCATTTTTTATCCTCCACATCTAGTCTAGAAGTACATTGTAGCATCTTGCACAGTTTTGTTTGAAGGCTGTTTGGGGTATTCCATGTCCAGTGGTCTATTGCCTATTCATGGATATAGGGAGTTTGTCTGTTATTGAAGCAGCCAGCCTGTCCTGACTAGCCAGGGGCTGGAGCCTGGGGGGCTAGGGAAGTCTGAGAGTGAATGAGCAGCACCTTAGGGAACTGGGCTCTTGAGAAGGCAAGAGGGGTTGGTACTGATTACCCATGGGCTTCAGTCTCACTTGGCCCCAGCCTCCTGTGTTTTTGTGGGTGGGGGGAAGGGGGTAGTTGGAAGGACTGAGCTGGGAGATATCTTGCTTGGGCTTGTGAAGGGCATGCAGCTTGTTCCACTTCAGAGGCCTGCTTTGGGGTGGAGAGATGGAGTTTCAGTGATGGGTGGAGGCTTCCAGCTAATGGGGAAGGCATCTCTTGAACAAGCTCAGATGGGGAGCACTGGAAGGCAAAGACTTGTTCCTTCCGTGAGACATGGAGCTGATAGAGAGTGGCTTGGTGGAAGCCATGGCAGCAAGAGTCTGAATCACTCCAGAGATTTCACTCTGTCCAAACAGGACACAAACCTAGGAATACCCAAAAAGCCATTTCTCGGGCATGTCAATGAGCCCATCAAGGAAGTTTTATGAATGCTAAGCACATTCAGGGAAACTAACTGAATGTATGTGGTTCTTCCTTCCATTTGCCCCCTCTTCTGGGCTGTCTCACTGAGGCACAGTTAGGAATATCTCCCCCCTCAAAGATGAACTGAGGCATAGCAGCTGGAGGGCATGAGATTTAGAGAATGCTAAAACAACATAAAATCACAGAGTTTAACACCTAGTTGAATTCTAGTGAGCTAATAGATTATACTTGACTCTTTGTCAATTTGCTCATTTGATCAAAATATCAATTTTTTTGGTAGCTGAAAAGTAACCAATTTTTACTTGGTGGAGTTAATAGAAGGAATGGATTTTTATCCTTTCCTCAATAATTAGATGTGAGGAAAGGGAAATACTTCTTTGATTAAATAATTAATCACAATATTTGATAGAAGAGAAGTCTGTTGAGACATATTAGAAAGGTGTGATATTACATATAGTATGAAGAGAGCCTGAGATGATACATGAAATGGTATCCCTGAAAGGATATCAATCAATAAATATTTATTAGTTGAGTACCTACTGTGTGGTAAGCACATGAACAAGAATATGTAGAGGCAACCTGGCCCTGCCACTTGCTATCTAGGATTTTAGTTATTCAGCAATAAAATGAAAAGATTACACTTGATATCTCCCAGATTTCTTCCAACTTCCAAGATTTCTTCTGAGTAACATTCTGTGAAATGATTAGAGGAGAGCAAGTACTATGGGCTGAATCTCCCTCAAACAATCCATGTTTCAGCTACAATATCTGGAGATATCTGAATGATTAACAATTTCTCCCATCTCCTATTTACATTTTGAAAATTCTAGCTCTCTTCAAGGCTCAGATACAAGGCCACTGCCTACAAGAGAATTTTTCTAAACCCTCTCTCTTTCTCTCTCTCTCTCTCTCTCTCTCTCTCTCTCTCTCTCTCTCTCTCTCTCTCTCTCTCTCTCTTTCTCATCCT